>OZ007574.1:28647836-28810336 GCA_963931925.1 Onchidella celtica | reverse complement strand
TGCCTATTTACATATCTTACTTCTATCCTGCTTGCATATCTACATGTCTTATCTCTATCCCGTCTGCGTATTTACATATTTTAACTCTATCCTGCTTGCGTATTTACATGTCTACTCTTACCTTTATCCCGCTTCCTACCGCTACTCTACTTGTGTCATACGTTTACCATACATTACGCATTTACATGCCTAACCTCAAGCCAGCAGGGGTGAGCCCTTTGCTAGCTAAAACCCATCTTTGCCTTACTTTTAACAGTAAATTCTCCATACATCTATCTATCTATCTATCTATCTATCTATCTATCTATCTATCTATCTATCTATCTATCTATCTATCTAGCTATCTAGCTATCTAGCTATCTATCTATCTATCTATCTATCTATCTATCTATCTATCTATCTATCTATCTATCTATCTATCTATTTATCAGCGATGGCCTCTGCGACGCAATCGCGGCGGGCGTCGAGCGTCGCACCGAGCAACATGGGAGGTGTTGACAGAAAAGGTAATGTTGTTCAGCGATTTTTTTTTTTATCCCCCCAGGTCCAACAAAACATGCAGATCTAGTTAGATCTAGACCTATTGACATCCATGCCGCCATTCGAATCAAGGTTGCTATGGCGAATTACTTAAATCAGAGAGTATGTATGTATAGAGAGGTTTCACTATTGGTCGATTTGCACTCCGAGACGCGGGAGGCGCCGCGAAGCCACTCTTAGCATGGAGCGGAAAGTAGGTCGCTGCGGTAAACGATATCCGTTTGTGCATTTTCCACTGGGAGTAAGAGCTTACATACGGCTTTAAGAAGTTTCAATCAGCCCAAAAATATGAACAAACCACAGCAAACAGACAGGCACACTATCTTTGGTGAAGGCGTTCTCTTTCAATTCTTCAATTTCTTGTTTACCGCAACGACCTAGTTTCGCGATTTGGCGGAAGTGAGATCTCTATAAATACATACACTCCGCTTAAACTAAATCCTAGTCCTAACCCAACTCCTAAGCGGGGGTTGGTGTGCGCTCCACCTGTCCTACTTTTCTGCTATATTTTGTCTATAGTATTGCATCTTGCTGGAACAGTGAGGCCGTTATCGTGGCCCTCGTGCTTGCTCTAAACCCAAGCGATTGGTTAGTGGGCGCTTCTGATATTATGGTCTCCTTCTGTCCTATCCTTCTGCTATCCCGCGCTATTTTCTGACGTGGATCCACAACTCATCCTGTCCTTTCTGAGGGTAGAGAATAGGTGGACCCCGGGGTCTACCTATTTGTATAAGATAGGTGGACCCCGGGGTGTACCTAGCGAAATAAGTAGGTTTAAGGAGAGGTGGACCCCGTGCTGGGTTCATTGTAGTGAAATGTTTTAGGATAGTAGTTCTTAAAAGTGGCGTGTTCCGTAAGAGTGATGTTGCAAAAAGAAAAATTCTGTTGGAATTCAGCAACAAATTCCAGTCATGAGTACTTATCTGGTGGTACCAGAAACTTGGCATTCAAGTCCACTGACTCAACCGCTGCACCACGGAGGTATGATCACAGCCAATGTAGGTCTACTTGTGTGTAGCCTACCGTACATCGATCGCCAATGGCTACCCCAGCCCCTTTTCGCCTGATTAGTCAATCTGACTTCCGCCCATTGATACAAACTGACTAGGCCCTCACGCCCCCCAGGTCCAACAAAACATGTAGATCTAGATGGATTTACACCTATTGACATCCATGCCGCCATTCGAATGTTTGTTTTCTTACCCTAGCCTAACTTGGCGATGAAAGACAGCTTTTCATTGGTCCGGTGTCCACCTATCCTAAAACGTCTATATTTCGCTAGGTACACCCCCGGGGTCCTCCTATCCACTTTGCTTTCTGAGAGAGGCTAAGATCTACAACTTGATTTAATAACACGTTTACAAAACTTTTTCCAGATCTATACAAAACAACTTTTTAGGATGTTACCAATGTGTTAAAATTATATGAATGTATTTAATTCTATGTTAAACTTGACAGCTCTGAATACGAAATATAAATAAAGACAGTGTACCCAAATAGACCGTGAAGGGCGCAAAGTGGCCGTTATCGTGCCGACGCGCCGTAAAACTCAACCTCAAACTCCCGCGTTCACGCCAGAGATCCGCTCGCGTTAACATTCGTACGACTCACGAACGGACGAGGTTTATCTTTATATCTCGCTTATTAGTGTTCTCACCCAACTCTCGTACTCGGTCGTTTCCGAACGTTAACCTTCGTTCGTTAAATCTGTTTCTTTGTCCCGTGAAATCACGTGTGTTGGTGTAATGCGACAATACACAGTGTGCAAAGGGGGTGAAATCAAGCCTCAATTTTGGTGCGGCATGACACACATGCGTGAAGAGAATTAGCTATGATGTTCACAGTCTCGCATTGTCATGTTGGCGGGAAGTACTCTCATGAACGGGCACGAGTGTGAACATGCAGCCGCTCGTTAACATACGTTCAGAAAACGGCCGCACGAAATCGGATCTCTGGTGTGAACGCACTGTTACAATCTGCCTGTCGTCTTGCTCTTCCCTAGAACAAATCTTGTGTTTTTGTGTTGTTTTTTTCTTCGTTATCGCGACGACGTGATTTCTCCTAACTCAAACTCACACCCAAACCCAGAACTCAAAACTCCACCCCTAGAGCATAAAAACAAGGAAATAAATCACTAATATGCAGATTAACCCCAGATTATCACCTGCTGCAGTCAGTCCAGTTTCTGTTTAATCCAAATTAATTTTTGTTCTTTGAAGTTACACTGCAGTTACACAGGGCATAAAACACTTTTCATAAATTAGTTTCAAAATTTAATCTGCCAAATTTCTAATTTGTCAGTCTGTGGCCTATGGAATTCGAAATGACAAATTGGAAAATTGAAAGTTTATGTGAAATGAGAAGGTCAGTGGCGGTGGTGGGGTGCGGGGAGGGAGAAGGGGGGGGGGGAGGAAGGAGTGCATGCCAGTGCACTAGTGATGAGAGGAAGGAGTCACTAGTAAAATAAAAAAGTTTACTCACTGTCAACTTGCTCATTGCGTTCAATAGTTTTAGACTCTTTTGTAGTTTTAGCTTAAGACCTGGTCATACATGAATTCTTCTTTCACCCTACTGTCCTTCCCCGCCCCCTCTCCCCTTCTCCGCCCCTCTCCCCTCCCCCCTCCTTTCCCAAGATATATCATTTCGTGTTTGGTTACTAACCATTATTTGCTTCAATTGCAGGAGACGAAGATATACCTGTGAGTTGACGTATCTCCTGTGTGATAAACAATGTGCTGTCTGCGGTAGTCCTTGTAGAAATGTCGTCATAATGATGTCGATGGTTGTAAAGTTAGTGGTGGTAGCTGTGGCTGGATGGTGGAAGTTGTGCAATAGTGGACATAATATTGATATCAGTGCACTGGCAGTTGTGGCAGTATCGATGTAAGGGCGGAAGTGATCGTGCTAATGGTAATGAGTATGGTTACTGCCCGAATAGTGATGGTGTTACGGTGGTAATAATTATGATTGCGGTGGTAATGATATTGGTAGCAATGGTAATGATAAAGATTGTGGTGGTAATGATATTGATTCCAATGGTAATGGTGTTGATTGCAGTGGTAATGATATTGAAAGCAACGGTAATGATATTGATTGCAGCGGTAATGAGGATAGTTACAGTGGTAATGATGATGATTGCAGTGGTGATCATATTGCTTGCAATGGTAATGGTGAGGATTGCAATGCTAATGATGATAATTGCAGTGATAATGCTGATAGTTATGGTGGTAATGCTGATGATTGCAGTGGTAATGTTGATGATTACTGTTATGTGGTGATAACAAAGAGAAGTCAGTTGTAGCCGGGAAGATAAGCAACTTAATTCTGGTAATATTTACAGGTCATTAGTTATATACAGTATCGCAGTAGATGTACATAATAATGCATAGAGTAATGAGGGTCACCAAATATCAATAAAGATAAAGTCATTCACACACTTTCATACTTTAGAATAGGTGACCTAATGTATTACCAACTTACTGAGAGTAATGCAACATGAAAAGTAATGTAAGTAAAGTGGTGGTGTTAATTAATCACACAACGCATAAGAGGTAAATTATTTCCCTTACTACGTAATTAAGTGTAGGTCTAACCAAGGGCAGTAACTAAGTAAATTACATGTATGCATAATTTCCCTTGATTATATATGGATATATAACACCTCCCTTCTAGCCTGAAGTACATATGGTGAAGGCTAAAACTAAAATTCATGCTACATAAACATGATAAAGTCGCGTCTTGTCGAGATCGGTCCTTGCCACCCCATGTCAGAATGGTGTGGTAGGTCTCGGTCTCGTCCGCTCCTATCCACCCTATGCCAGGATAGTGTGGTAGGTTTACGGACACGTCAGTCCTGGAGTGCGGTCCTTGCCACCCCATGCCAGGATGGTGTGGTAGGTTTCCGTACTCTGTCATAGGTTCAGTCCTTGCCACCCCATGTCAGAATGGTGCGGTAGGTTTCTGAACCTTTACAAACAAATCAGTCTCTATGTCTCTGTCGTCGAGGACGTAGCTGATCTGTATGCCGGCGGCAAATTGGTCCATCTGGTAGAATCTTGACTTCAAACAGGCTGTGGCCAATGGTTGCCGTCACCTGTGCAGATTTCCATTTGTCCTTACGCCCCCCTTTGAAAGACAAAGCGAAGCAGGGATCACCAACGTTGAACTTCGGTTGACGGTCGGCAGATTTGACTATAGCTTTCTGTCGTCTGCGTTGTCTTCGACGGGCTGGTGGAACATCTGGAGTCTGGTCGACGGCATCGGGCGGACTGGCATGTCGTTCTCTCGCGGGAAGGATGACATCAAGCTTGGTCCTGATTTGACGGCCATTCAGTAGTTGACTGGGACTGGATCCACATGGTAGAGGTGTACGTCTGTACAGCATCAGGAATTCCTGGATGGCGTCAATTGGAGGAAGACTTGACTTCTTTAGAGACTGCTTGAAACTCTGGACGAGTCTCTCAGCTGCACCATTTGTGGCTGGGTGGTACGGAGCTCCTTGTAGATGTTGGATGCCTCTTTCCTTGCACCAAGCCTTGAACTCCTCTGATGAGAAACACTGGGCGTTGTCAGTCACAATGGTGTGCGGATAACCAAAATGTGCGAAGTCCTCGTCCAGTTTGCGGGTCGTCGCCTTGGTGGTGACGGAAGTCATCAGGTGCACACATGGGTACTTGGACAGGGCATCCACCATGACTAACCAATTGTGTCCTTTGAAGTTGACAGCATGGTCGACATGGACTCAGCTCCAAGGTTCTTCAGGAATTGTCCAAGGGTGCGTCTGCTTGGCAGGAAGCTTCTGGTGTTCGTTACAGGCTAGGCAGCTGCGGGAGACGTCTGTGATGTCTGCATCAATGCCGGGCCAGTAAACTGCTGTTCTTGCCAACTGTTTCATTCGCTGCATCCCAAAATGTCCAAGGTGAAGAATCTCTAGGATCTGAGGCTGCAGGCTTTGTGGGATGATGAGTCTGGATCCATAAAAGAGACAACCAGTTGACTGTGACAAGGAGTCTCGTATGGAGTAGAAAGGCTTTACCGTACTTGGAATATCGTACGGCCATCCGTCTTGTAAGAAGGTCTTCACTGTTGACAGTAGCGCATCTTCAGACGTTGCCTTGATAACAGCTTTTGAGTCCGTTGGGGCGACTTGCTTGCTGATCATCTTGATGGTGCAGATAGTGTTTGCATCTGCACCTGATTCCTGCTGGTCAAACATCTTGTCCGGGCCGGCTGGAAGTCGACTGAGAGCGTCGGCATTGCCATGTTGAGCTGTCTTCCGGAACTCGATCCTGTAATGATACTGGCTCAGGGTAAGAGCCCATCTTGCCAGTCTGTTTGCTGCCAGTGCTGGAGTTGCTTTTGTTGGCCCAAACAAAGCAATTAGCGGCTTGTGGTCCGTCACCAGGATGAACTTACGGCCATACAGAAACTGATGAAACTTGTTTAGGCCGAAGATGATGGCTAGGGCTTCTCTCTGGATCTGGCTGTATTTGCGCTGTGTTCCAGTGAGGGTCTTGGACGCATTGCTGATGGGTCTTTCGCTGCCATCTGGGTATCGGTGAAACAGGACTGCTCCAATCCCAACTTGAGAAGCATCGCAGGATATGCCCACTTCTAGAGATGGATCAAAGTGGGCCAGCACAGTGTCAGACAACATCTTCTTGACGTCCTGGAAACAAGCTTCTTCTTCAGTTCCCCAGTGCCACGGAACGTCCTTCTGAGTGAGTCTGTAGAGAGGCTCCAATGTTGTTGATACATTCGGCAGGAACTTATTGTAGAATTGGACTTGACCCAGGAAAGAACAAAGGCTTGAGACGTCTGTAGGTGCTGGCATCCTTGTGACTGCGTCTGCTTTTGGCCCCTTTGCTATGCCATCTTTGGATAAGTACTGTCCCAGATACTCGACATACGGTTGTGCAAGGGAACACTTATCCTTTCTGCAGCGGAGTCCCTTATCCTGGAGTCGTTGTAGTAATCTTCTTAGGTTGCTAAGGTGTTGCTCTGCTGTGTCGCCACTCACCAGGATGTCATCCATGTAGGCTGCCACTCCAGGTAGATCTTGCGTCAGCTGGTCCATTATTTCTTGGAAGTAGCCTGGGGCTGACGTGATTCCAAATGGGAGACGCTTCTGGAGAAGAACACCTCTATGTGTGCTGAGGGCCAATTTCTTCTGGGATTCTGGGCCAAGGCATATTTGATTATAGGCATCGGCAAGGTCGATCTTGGTGAAACCATGTCCTTTTCCCAACTTGCGCATCAGGTCCTCAGGTAATGGCATTGGATGGCGGTGTGGCTCCAGTTGTGGGTTGACCGTGACAGAATAATCTCCACACACTCGTATCTTCTGCTTGCTGCCTGGGTTGGTCTTCTTCTTGATGGGGACAACTGGAGTGCCATAGGGGTTAAATTGAACTGGTTCCCAGATCCCTTGGTTGATGCCGGCTTGGATCGCTGCGTCCAGGTCCTCTTGGATGGCAATAGGGACTGGTCTGGGTCTGTGAAACACTGGCTTGGCATCGGACTTGAAGTTGATCTCCAATTCAAAATCTTTCAGTGTTCCCAGTTCTTGCTTGAAGATATCAGGATATTCCGCACACAAGTTTCGACAGGACGTCTGCAGGACTGCATCCGGTTTCAAATCGTCGAAAACTTTGTGTAGGAGATTGTCCACTGAGATTCCCAATCGCTTTGTGGTTGCTCTTCCAAGCAGGTTAAAGTCCATCTGTGTCACGACGAATTTCTGTATACAAGTTGTCTTGGCATGCGGTGTATGTAGAAATATTTCGCCCGTCACTGGTAGTTTCTGACCTGAGGCACACTTGTACTGGCATTTCACAGTGGTGAGTTTAGGGGACTTCAAACTGCGCCATGTCTTGGTTGAAATGAAGTTGTCCCTAGAACCAGTGTCGATTTCAAACTGGACAGGCTGGTTGTTGACGCAGCATGTCTCGGTGATTGGTCCCGCTGTATTCCAACGGACAGTTTGTATCCTCTTGATCGGACGTTGTTGACTTTTCTTCTTCCGACAAGCTGACTCTATGTGCCCTTTTATGTTACAGAAATGGCACACGGCGTTAGCGAACCTGCACTCATTTCGGCTGTGCTGTCCTTCGCATCTGCTGCAAACAGTCTTCTTCGTTGTCGGTTTGCTTGACTTTTTAAACATTGATGGATAGCCCTGGACTTGAGTTTGCTGTTGAGGGTTTTGCTTGCATTTTCTTCTCTGATTGAGCTTGAAGACTTCGCCGTCACTGGTACCGGATGTTTCTTTGGCCACCTTTGACGCCTCCTCGACCTCTGCCGCCACCTCTACTGCCTTGCTGAAGGTCAGTTCGTCATCTTTAATCTTGAACAGTGCTTTTATGGCAGCTTCATTTTTAATGGAGCAGACAAATCGGGTACGCATGGCCTCGTCAAGTGGGTCTTGGATTGATGCGAAGTCGCAAGTCGCTGCCTCTTGACGAATGCGAGCAGCCAGTTGGTGCACACTTTCTGCAGTCTTTCTGTCAGTGTAGGTCCAAAATTTAAATCTTTCCCGCACAACGAAACGTTTGGGGTCGAAATGTTCCCCCATCCAGGTCTTGATAGTTTCAATGGTTATTTCGTTGACGTCTATCGGCGGGGTCTGTTGAGAAGCTTGGTTTTTTAGCATCTTGTAGACCTCACTGTTCTGGTTGGTCAGAAAAATGTCAACCTTTTTTGCTTCTGGTATGGAGTTTGCCTTTGTGAAGGTGGTAAACCTTGCCCAGTAATCTGACCACAGTTCTATTGTTGAATCAAATGCTTCGAACTTGGTGTTGGTGACTGGCTTGTTCATAGCCAAAGACATCAGTGCTTCCATCTGCTGTCGCTGCAGTTCCATCTGTTCTCGTTGCTGTTCCATCTGATTACGCAGCAAAGTGATGAGGTCTTCTTGTGACGTTTCTGCAGCTGGAGTCTTCGGCATCTTGAGGCGCGGCTGGGCTACTTGGCACAGCTGACTGGCGGTTTACAATTCGAGATAGCTAAGAGCGAGCTACTCGGTGTTTTAGAACTAGCCGAGACGTTGCTTGGCTCTATGTACAGCTTCAGGTCCGCTACTTGGATCCGGGTGGTTGGTCCGTGAGCTGGCTTGGGTACTGAAGCTGCTTGGCTTGCTGCTGGTCTGATTCCGCAGGCTTGTATTGGCTTCCTTCCGCTTGTAAGGCTTGGCTGGCTTGGGTTCTTGTAGTACTAGTAGGCTTCAGAACTTGAGTGACATCAGAACTTGTGAAAATCCCATCCTCGTCGCCAATTTGTTATGTGGTGATAACAAACAAAGAGAAGTCAGTTGTAGCCGGGAAGATAAGCAACTTTATTCTGGTAATATTTACAGGTCATTAGTTATATACAGTATCGCAGTAGATGTACATAATAATGCATAGAGTAATGAGGGTCACCAAATATCAATAAAGATAAAGTCATTCACACACTTTCATACTTTAGAATAGGTGACCTAATGTATTACCAACTTACTAAGAGTAATGCAACATGAAAAGTAATGTAAGTAAAGTGGTGGTGTTAATTAATCACACAACGCATAAGAGGTAAATTATTTCCCTTACTACGTAATTAAGTGTAGGTCTAACCAAGGGCAGTAACTAAGTAAATTACATGTATGCATAATTTCCCTTGATTATATATGGATATATAACAATTACTATGGTAGTGATAATGATTGCAGTGGTAGTGATAATGGTTGCGTTGGTGATGGTGATGATAATTACAGTGGTAATGATGACAACAACAATGATGGTTGTGGTGGTAATAATGATTATTGCAGTGGTAATGATGATTACTGTAGTAGTAATGGTGATGAGTGCAGTGGTAATGCTGATGGATACGATGGTAATGATGATAATATCATTTTCTTCTCTGATACCAAATTTACAGAATCCCATCTCTGGCTCTAGAGATGCCGCCTTAAAACTACTGGCAGATATTTCAGCCAAAATTGAAAAGCAAAGCCTGGAGGAGGAGATGCAAGATGGGAGAAAGTAAACATTTCATTAATAAAAACGCATGGGCGTTTTTTTTACCTACATGAACATAAAGGGGTAAAACCTCGCATAGCACATGCGACGAGACAAACAATAGGGTTTTGATATCTAATGGAACACAGTGTCTGCCGAGATTCAGTGAGAGAGACACAGAGAGAGAGAGTGAGAGAGAGAGAGAGAGAGAGAGAGAGAGAGAGAGAGAGAGAGAGAGAGAGAGAGAGAGAGACAGAGACAGAGACAGACAGAGAGAGAGAGAGAGCAAATAAAAAGGCTCTTAATATCAACATCACAATCAACAGCACCGTCATTATCGTTGTTACTAGCATCATTATAATAACGTCAACTGCAACCGCGACTAGTACTATGCTCATAAATAATGAACTCCTCACTGTCATCATCATCGTAAATTACGATCATAACTACTGCAAAGAACGGGAAAAAAATTATAAGGCGATTTTGTGTAAGGCTGACTTTCCACAGGGCTTCACATTCCACGCTTCATTCTTCTTGTCTCACGCTTTATAAGTTTCCCGTGAAGTGACGTAAAGGGACAAATGTGAATGTCCACTTGTTACCAAAAAAAAAAAACGTGACGTGCGAGACTGACATTGTACAGCTGAAAACCAGAGACTTGAGCTCTTCCTATGTGTTATATTATTAATTATCATTTTTGTGCAATACTGTACAAGGAAAAAAAAAAATAGAAAGAAAAACGAGAGAAATTCATCTAAATTTTCTGTGTGTGGACAGAACTTTCGTCGATCTTCTCATCACAGTGGTTTAGAGGCAAAGTGCTCGCCTCTCACGCCAAAAGTACCGGGTTCGAATCCCGGTCGGTGCAGGGATGTTAGAATTTTGGGATTTTTCTTATATTTTCCCGTCCCTGATCTTATGGTAGGTAGGATCGAGCACCTAGTCTTCTCGGATAAGGACGAAAAAACTCGGAGGGCCCGTGTGCACACTGCGCACGTTAAAGATACCTCAAATAAAATTCATCCCTACCACTCCGCTCCCCCCGCCCCGAAAAACAAAACAAAACAAAACCGCCGACCGGCGCTGCACTGTGGCAACGACTTGTCTGCTCCAGTTGTAACTAGGCTGTCATTTGTATTTGTATTTGTATACTACTTCAGTCCCATTTGGGAGATTTGCCTTTGTGTCATTGCACCCAGTTACAACTGGAGCAGGCACGTCGTCGCCACAGTGCAGCGCCGGTCGGCGGTTTTGTTTTTTTTGGGGGGTGGGGGGGGGGGAGTGGTAGGGATGAATTTTAATTGATTTTGCCCGGGCAGTGGCCTGTTCGATTTCCAACTGCCAAGGTATCTTTAACGTGCGCAGTGGCACTAAGGCAAATTTCCCAAATGGGATTAAAGAATTATGCAAAATATAGAATAAAAAACAACTTCAGTTCCTTTGCAAAAAATGTTCATGATGCCTACTTTTTTTTTTTTTTTTTAATTCTTTTCTTTATCAGTAAAAAAATCTACCACTAAGTTCCTTCATCTGAGGAAACCCATCTTTGTTTTCTTGTTCAAGGCCTGCTGTTGTCGTTCGGTTCCACCCGAGACACAGGAAATAGAGTCGAATCAATTCATCATATTCCGTCCGTCCGCTTATAATCGATGTCAACAATGCAACAGTTCGCATCATCACACCCCTTCATATTTGAACGAAAAAGAGTTGTACTCGTATTTACATGCGGGCAATTTGCGGACACATAGTGGAAGAGGGAACGATTCTGCCCGGTATTCTGTGTCTCGGGTTCCACACACTTGAAGTGGAATCCAATGGAGATATCCAACATTGGGCGTGAAGCGTGAAGTGTGAATGGAGACCCAGCCTACAGTATCAGGGGTGGAGGGCCGACTCAGGTGAATCATGCCTGCCATCAAAATTCTAACCTTTACACAAGAAGGGCAATAATTAAGCTTCGGGAACAAATTGTCATTTACAGATTATCACATTAATGTGGATCTTTTCACATTATCAATGTTTCACGAAATCATGGAACTCCTTTCTCCCCTGTAACGTTCAGTTGTTCACTAAACAATATAATGCCTCGCGCCCCCAAGACTGCTATTTTTAATTTTATCCTTTATGCATACTCCTAACCTCCTTTATTTTCTATTTAAATTATGTCTGAAACAGTGGGATGAGATAAACGTGGGCCTGTTTAAGGTGTGAAATTGGGGCTCAAGTTAATAACACCTTGCCGGTGTTGGCCATTGCTGAGTAACAATTAACTGATCTTACCATGTTCACCTGAACAGGGGACCCCTCCTCGGAAAGAGAAAAGTAGTTCCACCTATCACCCCAGAAGAGGCTCTGAATTGTGCCTGGCTGCGTTTATCAAAGGCATGTGAAATAGGTTATTGTGAAAGGTTAACTGGCCACAAGTTCTTGTGAGAGATTGTCTGGCCATACGTTGCTGAAGTGATTCTGGCGATACATTATCGTGAATGATTGTCTGACCATAAGTTAATGTGCATGGTTATCTGGCCATAAGTTAATGTGAATGATTATCTGGCCATATGCTATTGTGAACGGTTATCTGGCCATAAGTTTTGGTGAATGATTATCAAGGGTCATACTGATAAGTTACCGTGATTAATTATCGGGGGCCATAAGTTACTGTGAGTGACTCTCCGGTCATAATTTATTGTGAATGATTATCAAGGCCCATAAGTTATTGTTAAGGATTATCTGGCTATACCTGATTGCGAATGATCATCAAGGGCCATAAGTTATTGTGAATGATTATCTGGCCATACGTTAGCCTGAATGATTATCAAGGGCCACAAGTTATTGTGAATGATTATCTGGCCATAAGTTAGCCTGAATGATTATCAAGGGCCACAAGTTATTGTGAACGATTATCTGGCCATAAGTTAGCCTGAATGATTATCAAGGGCCACAAGTTATTGTGAATGATTATCTGGCCATAAGTTAGCCTGAATGGTTATCAAGGGCCACAAGTTTTTGTGAATGATTATCTGGCGAAACGTTATTTTGACTGATTATGTGGCCATAAGTTATTTTGAATAATAATAGGCCATGTCATTTTGTATGACTTACCTGGCAATAAAATCTGGGATTTTTTGTTACCGGTACTCCAGGAACAGATTCTATGTTTGGAACAGTTGATGAGAGACGAAGGAAAGGTGCCTGACATCCACCCACATTCAGACCTGACGAATTACGACCTTTTTGATGAGATCAGAACTATCAGGTCAGTGTTGTCTGCTTTTCCATTTTATGGAGGTATCATACCAAAGGTACTAGATAAGGTAAGATAATTATGATGAGACACTCTCTTCTTCGCACCTCTAAACTGCAGGCATGTTGGAAGTTTGGGATTTTTCTCATATTTTCATGTCCCTGATCCTATTGAGGGGTAGGATCGAGTACCTAGTCTTCTCGGATAAGGACGAAAAAAATCGGAGGGCCCGTGTGCACGTTGCGCACGTTAAAGATACCTTGGCAGTTGGAAATCGTAAAGAGCAGGCCGAACAGGCCGCTGCCCGGGCAAAATTAAATAAAATTCATCCCTACCACCCACTCCCCCTCATCGCCCCACCACCAAAAAAAATAAAAAAACGCCGACCGGCGGTGCACTGTGGCGACGACGTGCCTGCTCCAGTTGTAACTGGGGTGCAATGGCACAAAGGCAAAATTTCCCAAATGGGATTCAAGAGTTATACAAATACAAATACAAATACAAATACAAACAAATCGTGCTCACAGATTCCGCGTTGATCGGTGGCGGGGCCCATGGAGCGTAACAGGAAAAGAATGCTAGATAATGATGATAAATTAATGATGGGGATTTGTTACAGTGCTACTGTGACTAAAGCAAACGAAAAAATAGCCAATTTTCTTACAGCGATTGAAGTTATAATTACAAACTAAGTGACGTCAATCAAGGCCTACAGCAAGAGCCGAACAGTAAACAAACTTCAATATTTTTCCTATTGGGCTTCGTAAAATTCGGCATTGTTTATGACTTCCGCGCATCTGCCTCTTGGTGGCAGTGCAAAATCTGTGTACGCATAATGCGCTAGCTTATTGTATAATAAAATATATCTAGTATCTTTGACCATACTAAGCCCGGTCAAACACAGTCAGATGCCGGTAGACAAAAAAGTGCACATCATAATTTCTTATAATTATCTTCTTAGCACATCCGGGAAGACCCTATCATACTAACCCGGGGTCGGACACAGTCAGCTTCGGCCAATATTGCTTTGTTGTACATTTTTGCTGACAGTATCTGACTGTGTCTGACCGGGCTTAGTATTATAGCCCCACTTAGTGTATTTTATTATTATTATGACTGGCAGCCCCGCGGCCCGTGCAAGCTAACTTGCACATACTGTGATATTATTTTGTTCGTAATTAGCCCTCGCAATACCGATGTCGTTATGGCGTAGGGAGTCCACCCCTACCATAATCCTACCAACCCTGAGGAAAGCCTATATACACAAATCTACGTCGGATTGACGTAGGGCTGCTGGCTGTAAGTGGATCAAAGCATACAACATTGGTAGTACCATAAACGATAGATCTAGCCTATTATCTAGTATCTTTGGTTGCGTACAGGAAAGGTTGACATCCATTGATATGCGCTTCTTCAACGTTATGTCCAACTTTACATATTGTGTGAAAGACAAACATTCATCGGATTTGGGGATTTGTGTGGGATAAAATATTTCATATTGATGGTATCCAACGTGGTCAAATTCACAACTCGTCCCCATAGAATGACCAGGTTCTCACTCCCTTCCAACACGGTGATCTAGAGGCAAGGTGCTCGCCTCTCATGCCGAAGGTATGGGGTTCGAATTCCGGTCAGTGTAGGCATGTTGGAATTTTTGGATTTTTTTTCATGTTTTCCTGTCCCACATCCTATGGTAGGTAGGAACGAGCACCTAACATTGTCGGATAAGGACGAAAAATTCGGAGGGCCCGTGTGCACGTCCGTACGTTAAAGATACCTTGGCAGTTGGTAATCGAGAGCCTAACAGGCCGCTGCCCGGGCAAAATTAAGTGAATACCCCCTGATACTTTGACAAACAATGGAGAAGGCCTGTAGAAGTAGTGTGTTATGTGGAACTTAGTTCAGCGAAAAAGTGGAGATTGAACTTTGCCATTTTAAAGGGGCGAACTGCTCATGTTTTTTGTTGTTTTACATAAAGCATATTAATTACTTAAGTTTTTGTCACATTAAATTTAAGAGGAAAGTAACGAAATGAGTGTCTTTATCGTTGGACTCTAATGATCACTGTTCCCGTTATAAGATAAGATAAGACAAGATGAAACTTTAATTATCCAGACACTGGAAATTTAGCTATACATATTATTATCACCATTGCCTCACACACACGGACACCTGCGCACTCGTCTACAAAAGCACTTGTCTACGCATTTGCATACACATTAAAATTTGGAGTCGGCGTGCATACACTAAGTGAGTGTTCCTCAACCTTTTTTTGTCCCATGCCCTACTTCAGTTTTCCAGAGAAACATGCGTCCCAGTTAATATAAAATACACTTAGAAACTAAGATTTCTATGAAAAATCCCCACGCCCCACCGGAGGGGTGTGCGTTCCATCCTGAGAAATAGGGCACTGACTCTACACGAGTGACTACGTACAAGTACGAAGATCATAGCAAACATCATCAAGAAACGTTTCTGGGCGGGGCTGCTAATGGCAGAAATTTGACAGAAACGTTTCTGGGCGGGGCTGCTAATGGCAGAAATTTGACAGAAACGTTTCTGGGTGGGGCCGCTAATGGCAGAAATTTGACAGAAACGTTTCTGGGCGGGGCTGCTAATGGCAGAAATTTGACAGAAACGTTTCTGGGCGGGGCTGCTAATGGCAGAAATTTGACAACCGTTCCCGGAAAACTACACAAGCATTTTTGCACAGCTGCAGGGGGACAGCTCGTTTTTGCCAAGTATTCTGTAAACTCCTTGAAGATTCTTTTTTTTTCCACAATTAAAGCAGGGTACAATATTTCAAATCTTTAATAAATATTATTAGAAATGTACCAAGGACAAAGAAAATATTCTTCAAGTGAAACAACCCCCACCCCCCTCCCCCGGTAAGATTATGTCCTTTGCACTTATGCAGCTTCATAACAGGGCCCGCGACCTTCAACTTACACAAATAAATAACACTGCCTTTTTGTCGCGTTGAGGAGGAAAGAAAAAACAAAGGGGTTGGAGGTGGGGGGTGGGTGGGTATGAAAATGATCACGCTCTTTCCCAATGCTTTGTTTGCAGGCAACAAGAGAAGTTAGCAAAGCAGAAACAGAGGGAAGAGGAAGAACAGGACGGAGATGAGGATGATGATGAACCGTTGTGAATGACATAGCCGGGCGTTTCATCCACAAGTGCCATCTGTCCTCGCCTAGCTTTCTGGACAAAAGTGCACAGCAACTTAAAATGATAATAATAATAAAAAACAACAACCCCCTCCTCCTCCCACCTCCAAACTAAACAGCTGCGAAACAGTCCAAGCCCAAAGCCACCAGGTCACTTACTATTCAGAAAAGACCCGCGATATTTGAGGACATTGCAATGTCGGCGGCATCGAGTCAAAACAGATATTTTACAATGCTCATGTTTTAGGAATCTTTATTTTGGATGTTTGGATATTATTTTGGATAACTGCAGTTTTCTTAGTTGCTAAGTGTTGTCAAAGGAATGCCCAGATGCAAACTTAAGTAGCTAAACTTTGTCCAGGCAGTTTCCGGGGGTGTCAAAATCTGTTCTACTGCAAAAAGGAATTGATTCCCGCGAAGGCAGGAACTTCGCAACAACTGGTCTGCTGCAAGCGAGAATGATTGTACAATCCCCGTTCAGATAGCTGTTACGGCAAATAGTTTCTGAAGTTCTTACTGCAGTTCGTTCTGAAGACACTGTCCACTTTGTCCAAAATGATAATTATCATTATGTTTGCAGTCTACGTTTCAGGTGCTCGGCTCTGGTTCACTGGAGATACTCACCGCAATTTGCTATGGTAGAATTAATTATTTCAGTTCACACGTTTGACTCCTTGACACACTACAGAAAATCAGCTCGGGTTGAGATAAATAATAATATTGTGTTATTAAAATGCTATTTTTTGCTGATGTATAATGATGCTCTTGAACTCTTTCAGTGTAGCATACCGATGACGAGTCAGCGCTTGTTACTTAAGATTATGCTGCCTTAGATTCTCTTTGGTTTTTGAAAATACAGCAATGTCACAACTCGGTGAAAGAAAGAATGGAAGAAATAATGGCCTCACATGATTGGGGGTTAAAAAACAAAACAAAACAAAACAAAATGACAGCAACCACATGCAAACAGCCTGCAATGTCTATCTTCGAGGTGCTTGCAATAAAACGAAACAGACTATGAAAAGAAAATTTAGAAAAGCAACAATTTTCGAGGTACGGTCTTTGCGCAGGCACCTCTGGATCTATAAAAGAAACACATATGGAAAACCTTCTCATTTGACTGACAGATTTATGCTGTTTGTGGTCGAATTCACAGCCAGGAAAACGTAAATTTTTCTCAGTGTAGAAGACACCGCCAGCAACCTGATGAATCAATTTGCAACATTTTTGGGTCTCATTTGTCTCAATTTGCAGATGCAGTTACAGCAAAAACGTTATATCTAAGAGAAAGTGCAGAGTTTCTGTTTCCTTTACTGTTCTGTCCATTGTTACATTAGATAATAAAATTTATAGCCATCTCCTGGTGCCTCACGCTGTAACAGAAAGAAAGAAATAAAGTGGTGACAAAACTATTGCATTTGATTGTCTTGAGTTTGAACCTCGATGTGGTGAAAGTGTTTCGTTTATTCTGAGACATAATTATGTTATATGTTATTACGAATTTGGCATCCAAACTACATCCATTCACCTGCTCAGCAATTTAGTCTTTCATGTTTATATAAAAGAAGAAATGGGAGCCAATATTTTGAACATTTGCTGTATTTTGCGACTATCAAATAGTTTTTGAAACAAAATAACAGTATCTAGATGAACGGAAAGATCTTGTGTAGGGTTCGGAACCTGTTCAGCATCTATAATCCACAAATTCGTCGCCTTTGAACGTAAAGGGCTTTTTATTAGGCCACGTTCAGTGACCAGAGTTTGCAGGTGGGTTTCAAATACCTGGAGGGCGCAGCAAAGTTTGCATTTTACTATTGGTTTTGTTTTTCACTGTTTTTTTTTTTTTTAATTTGCTTTATGCCGCTGACTGCTCGTCTCCGTTCCCCCTTTTTTCCATGGGCACGTGACCTGTGACGTGAACACTTTGTGTCCTATGTAGGTCACTGATGTCGACTGATTTAAACTATTCGACCCGCTCTAGGCTAAAATTAGAACACAGGAATACCCTGCTGCCTGCTTTTGGAATTATTTCGGTTTCCCGAGATAGATGTAGCTGTATAGAAGGTAGAAAGTGACGAGCGGGGCAGGGGCCGAGGGGTCCGCCCAGAGCGCGGCTTTTAAGCTTGCTATTTATAATTATTATGTACTTTAGTGCGCAAAGTATCGTTCACTGAATAATTACCAATCGTTTTCCAGTTCATGGTGAACACACAAAAAGATTTCCAATAAAAGCATATTTTTGTACGCCCGGGCTATTCTGCTTATCGCTGCGAGTAAAATACATTTTTCATGACAGGATTATCTTGCGTCATTATCTCTTATATGTTTTGTCACCCATCTGCCTGAAAAGCCACAATGAGTGGTCTATGACTCCAGGTGATCAATGTGACATAACTACTGATTCGACTACACGGGTCTAGGTCTAAATTTTGCCGTAAAACAACGTCATGAGACCATTATGAAGACATCATTAGTCTCATGTTTTATCAAAGATGACAGACGTCAACATCAACAACCTTTATAGCCATCATCCAAAACAAAAGCAACAGCAATGCCAAAGATAATGTTCTTTTATCATAACGAAGACATTGGCCATGTAGCTGTATGCGAGATTTTGCCGATTTTGAGGTTTTGTTATGAAAGTGGTTCTCTCACTCCTGATTTTATAATTTATAATGTAAAAGTGTTATATATAGGTGTATTTTTCGCGGGCATTTTTATGCAAGTTTCGATTTTGAAGCGTATATCGAACAAAACCCTGATGTTACACAACTCGACAAACTTTCAATCCTCATTTTCTCGAAAAGGCAAAAATGCACATACAGCGCAACGTGGAAAATACCGGACGATGACTTTAAAGATGTGAAGTCGGTACGGGAAGAGATATACCGTGCCGGCAAGTGACTCCATTCTCTACTCTGTGTAAATGATACCCATGCACCTTTGTTCATAACAAAAATATCATGATAATATATATAATTATAATAGTGCGTCTTCTTTTTACAAGGAGTGGGATCAACATCAATTTTCTAGAAAACTGTATACTGGATTTATTTCACATTTTGTGTGGGTTCATATTTCACGTTAAATCTAACAGAACTGACTTTTTAATTTGTTAGACTGGACACTGATTTTGAGTTTTGTTTCTTTGCTTTTTATATAAAAAAAATCATAAGTTCAAAACGTGACCTCAGTTCTCTTTTTGTTCTCTCTTCATTTTCCGAAAAATTGGAGGTCGTTTAGTATGTAGAAGAGGTATGACAAAATGCACACGTTGACGCTTGTTTAAAATGCGTTGTTTCTCTAGTCTTCTCAAGCCGTTTCACGGTTCCGATTTATTGTGACTCCTTATCATAATAGCTAAAGCCTGAAGTGTTTAATGTCAAACTTCTCAGTGGTACAAAAAGTAGAGTTGGAAGAAATAAGAACTAAGGCTGCGAAAGAGCCCTTTCTACAGTACTAAACTGTGCGAAACACTGAAATGTGTGTTCACCTTTAACGGGCAAAAGATGTGACATTATGCCCATGAAACAATACTCCACGCATCAAAGTACACCTATGTTCTCTGTAACGTATTTGAATGCGTGCCAGAAATCTATATTGGAAATACAACAACACCAACAATAACATTGTCGATCTCACGAAAGTCAGCACATACACGACATAACACTTTAACAGTCTCATATGTTACAAAGTATAAGGCAGGAACGCGTCGTCTCTTCACACATCAACTATTTAATACAACAGTACCACCATGCCCAGCACAGATAAACTGAACCTGACCATGACCCCCTTTAAGTGTCCAGGTTATCTCAAACTGCTGCGTGTACTCTGGCGTAGAGCAGTGTAACTGTAATGCCAGTGAAATCAGCTGTAGTTCATTATCACACACGCAGCAGTTAGTTGGGGTTACAGTGCTCAGCAAACCCCCGTATCTCAAGCTGTTTGATGTGTAATAGTAACAGCTTCATTATCTCCAAACCACGCTGGAGACCGCTGAGAGAATACTGACATAGAGAGTACCGGTAGAGAATTTCATATCCTGTGATTGTTCAAACTGTACCGGACTCCCTCGAACAGCTGGGATATAGTCGTTATAATACTCCTGAGCGTCTAGTACAGGACTCATGCCTGGGATCTCCCAGCGGATACATGAGATGTGCAATGCTTGTGCGATACTAACAGAAAGAATGAAGTTTCGGAGGCCACCTGGTATGATTTAGACAGCATATTTCAATAATGTAATCTCAGCTGATGTGCTGCGCTCTTGATCATGATACATATTACGTTGTTTGCTGGCGTTAGTTAACCATAGCATTTTAGAATCTTTACCATATTATGCTCATTTGTGATAGTGTGTGTGTGCCAGGTCATTGTGTTCAGTTGCTGGGTCTAATTAAACAGAGGGAATAGGCAGTGGGCCTATTCATTCAGGAAACAAGATACGTAGAGTAAGATGCAGTAGATCGGATAGTAGGCTCTAAAACACTCCTTTATAAAACTGCAAAGTATAGTGAAAGCATCTCTTTAACAATGACATCGATACATACCGACAAACTGCAGTTTAGCCGTGCACAGTCAACAGCAACCAGTGGAGTAGATATTGCCATGAATCATATTTCACCATCATCTGAAAATGAAGGAGCAACAAGCCCTTCTACCACGTCCAATGACGATGAAAAGTGCATTGATCTAGGAAATAACAATGAACAAGTTCAGGATCCCATCGATATTACTCCTCTGGATTTAAAACAGACGGATGACAGGCATAATACAGAGGCGGCAGGACAAGGTGGCAATGGTAGCAGTGAGGGTGAGCATGGAAGTGCAGACGAGAAAAGCCAAAACTCAACGAATCATGTCAAAAAAATCCCACTGACAAAAGTACAGATGGTGAAAAATGTCTTCATTATCAGTGCTGGCGGTATGTTTCTGTTCTCTGCATACCAAGGTGCAGCTAACCTTCAAACAAGCCTGAACAAAGAAGAAGGTATAACAATAATGTACGAATTATCTGTCACTTCATCCACTCATCCATGTAGTCACTCACTCCTCACTCACCAATCTGTTTGCTTATCACAATATGAGGCAATTCACTTCTCATGCCTTATCTAATCTTGCCTCACTGACATGTCCATCTATCCATCCATTAATTCACCCGCTCACTCAATGCTCATTCAAAGTCCTTGTATCTGTCTGTCTGTCTGTCCTTCTTTCCTTTTGCTGATTTGTCAACTGATCGATCTGCCATCCATTCATTCATTTGCCTCACCAATACAGTGGCCCTGTGGTTAGAGTAATTGGCCCATAGTGCTAGAGGCCATGTGTTTGAATTCTGCTAGTTAAGCAAAACCAAAACAAGAAAAGCAAATTAAAAAAATGGTCAGTATGAAAGTGCCCAAACAGGTCTTAAGTGGGTAATAATCCAACATCAGTTTGAAAAATTACTCGTCATATTCATAATGTTTCCACAAGCAGATTACTAATAGTAATACACGTACACATACTACTGATAAAGAGGCTAAAGGAACAGTAAATAAATTAAGACACTGAACAAGTTGCAGCTTAGTACATGTATCATCTTCTTGTGACATTAATGTACAAAAATATTACATTGTGACAAAATGTCTTTGTTGCCCACCATTAAACCTGTGTTGTTGTTTGTTTCCCTGTCACAGGTATAGGTGCCTGGAGCCTGGCCACCATCTACCTCAGTGTGGTCATCTCTAGTATGTTACTGCCTGATTTTGTCATTAGTAGGCTAGGACCTGGTTGGACCATTCCAGTTTGTATGTCAGGCTATATTCTCTACATGGCAGCCAACCTGCATGCTGTCAAAGGTAGGTGGACATGCTGATATGGTCACATACATGACACAAGAAAACACAAAGCAAGGCATTGCCCCTTGTATGAGCAAGAAAGGGAAAATTCCTAGGCTGGATTTTGTAAAAAATTGGCAAAAGAAAAAGTTGTCTGTAGCGAAGCCTTGCATAAGAAAGAATACCCAAACAATACAATAAAACGCAAAGACAAAGGGTTTTTGTAATATTTTGTCAATTGCCTGGGGTTAGGGCACATCAGTCAAAGTTGTATTGGACTGCAGGGAGCATCAACTATGGTACGTGCCACTGGCCTCCTGATCTAGTGATTACTGATGCAGAGATTGCAGAAGAAGATGATAAAATCGTCAAGCATAATAATATGAAGACTTTATGAGAAACACAGGTGTAGTCACAATTTTTTAGAATTTGAGTTATTGCATTTTAAAATCTTCTGACAATATCATTAAAAGAGTAATTATCAACGTCTCAAATAATCTAACACTGAAAGAAGCAGCAAATCTCCCAAGAAAACATTTCTTTAAGCTGTAAAATGTAGGTCTCAAAATTCTGTTTTACTCAAATAAAAGTCACCCTAAGACAATTTAGAAGAGGGACAGCAAAGAATACATCTGACGTGATACTGCGTGTCGTAAGAGGCGACTAAAGGTGCAAAGGTCCTGGTCTCCCGAGAAGAGCCAGTTGGCGGTGGGCCAACTACCCACCCTGTAAAAATAAACCAGTTACAGAAACACAAGCAAATACTTTAAATCAGTCTTTTATCTTGGGAGAAGGGGGAGCATCTGCACCTGTAGATTCAATGAAGGACAATGGACAAAGCCGAAAGGACTCCACTGGCCTGACTGCTCCTTCATCAAACAAGTCACTCCGGATTGCGTCGTGGAATGTCCGCTCCATGTATGAAGCAGGAAAGAGTGCCCAGGTTACAATGGAGATGAGGCGATACAGACTGCACATACTTGGAGTTAGCGAGACCCGCTGGATACAGTCCGGACTGAAACAACTTAATTCTGGGGAAAATATTTTGTATTCTGGAAGGGAGGACAAAAAGCATACAGAAGGAGTAGCGATCATCTTGAGCAAGCACGCCCAGAGGTCACTGAGGGGATGGGAACCCTACGGAAGGAGAATTATATTGGCATCATTTACTACAAAGAACAAGAACATCAACATGAACATTGTGCAGATATACGCCCCAACAAATGAAGCAACCGATGAGGACAAGGACGATTTCTACAACCAGCTTCAGGAAATAGTTGACACATTGCCAAGAAAAGATGTGAACATTATAATGGGAGACGCCAATGCCAAGATAGGACAGGACAATACAGGGTATGAGGACATTATGGGGTGCAATGGTTTGGGACAAATGAATGAGAATGGAGAGCGGTTTGCAAGTTTCTGCGCATTTAACAGCTATGTGATTGGAGGTTCAGTATTCCCACACAAGAGGATCCATAAGGCCACTTGGATTTCACCGGATGGAGTAACTGAAAACCAGATTGACCACTTTTGCATCACCCGACGATTCAGACGCTCACTGGAGGATGTCATAGTACAGAGAGGAGCTGATGTTGGATCTGACCATCACATGCTGCTGGCAAGACTCAAACTCCGCCTCAAGAAACAAGGTACGAGAGCAGGAACAAAGAGGAGAAAGTTTCAAGTGAGCCTTCTGGATGGAGACAAGAAGGAAGAGTTCCAGCTGACACTGAGGAATAGATTCAAACCCCTTGTTGACCTCGAAGAGACAGTAGATTTGGAGACTCACTGGGCTAAGGTAAAAGGAGTATTTACATCGACATGCCAGGATGTTCTTGGGGAAAAGAAAGTGGAACACAAGGAATGGATCAGTCAAAAATCACTGGACTTGATAAGGATAAGAAGAGACCTAAAAGAACAGGTAAATGCAAGTCGTACAAGAAGCTCAAGAGTTGGTAACCAGGAAGAGTACCGAGCATCAGCTAAAGAGGTCAAAAAATCAATTAAAAAAGACAAAGAGGAGTTCATAGGAATGTTAGCAGAGAAAGCAGAGAAGGCAGCAACAGGAGGACACATGAGGATCCTCTACCAGACTACAAAGACTCTTGCTGGAAAATATGGAAAACCTGAATTTCCTGTCAAGGATTACAACAGGAAGGCTATTTTTGGAAAGGAAGCTCAGGCAAAAAGATGGATAGAACATTTTAACAGCCTCTTGAACAGACCTCCACCAAGCAACCCACCCGACATTCTACCCGCAAGAAATGATTTACCGATCAGTTGCGACCCTCCGACTAAAGCAGAGATTAATGATGCCATAAAGCAGTTAAATCGAGGCAAGGCAGCTGGACCAGATCAGATCCCACCAGAGGCGCTGAAGGCAGATGCTGCTGGGGCTGCAGAGGGTCTGCACTCGCTATTCTCGAGGATTTGGATCGGAGGCAAGTTTCCAAAGGGCTGGAAGGAAGGACACCTCGTGAAGCTTCCAAAAAAAGGGGACCTCAGCAATTGTAGTAACTACAGAGGAATCACACTTCTCTCCATCCCAGGAAAGGTTTTCAACCGGATTATTCTCAAGCGAATACAGAATGCAACAGACCCAAAACTTCGTGAGGAGCAAGCTGGTTTCAGGAGTAATCGATCAACCACCGACCAGATCGCCACGCTGACAATCATAGTAGAGCAGTCGCTAGAGTGGAACTCCCAACTGATAGTGAACTTCCTTGACTACGAGAAGGCCTTTGATAGCATCTGTAACAGGGTGATAGATTGGCAAGGTATAACTAGTAGTTATAATAATATTGTGTCTATAACTAGCGTGGGAAGATAGTTAACGGCGGGGAGACAGAGTCATTGTAGGCCAGAGGGGGAAAGTATGGGATGCAACTGAAGCGCTTTGACACCCGAAAAGGGTAGTGTTTACTTGACCGCCGTACTTGTCGATCAGATCACCTGGGAATTGCTTGGGGGGTAGAGCTGTTTCAATAGTATTTGACGTGGAGCCGACGGGGGTGGCTATTAGGATAACTAATGCACACTCGGTGGGCGTCTTGGGACGCTACCTGACTGGGTATAAATCCCCGAACGCTCCTTCCAACTTCAGACCGCTGAGAGCACTCACCAGCTTCGTGCCGAAGAGGAGACCACAACTGCAACTGTAACTTTGTACTAGTCTTGTGAGTGGGGAAGGTCAGGGAACCCGCAAACATCCTTTGTCAGAGCGTGGTATCTTTGGTATCTTGTCGGCATTTGGGCTGTTGCTGAGTGGTAAGTTAATTGTACGATGTATGTGTATTTTACTTAATGTTCATGATTGTAGAACCTAAATCTAGTGGGTTTACTTTGGTATAACTACTGCCTCTGAGAGAGTCACGGAAACGCCGTTATATATATGTTACGAAACCTTATAGGATGGGGTCCGTTAGAGAGAGCGTTATTCTTCGTGGGGAACGTGTAAATATCATTAAAACTGTGTTGATCGTTTATTCTATTGCCTATATGGGAGTCTATGGAGTATGGGGGCTGCAGCCTGACTTATAATAGTGTCAGCGGTTTACAGTATCAATGATGAATATCCGTCATGGAGTAAGTATGGAAGTCATGCCTTCCAGCAGTAGATTAGGAAGTTGCGATTGTTTTTCTACAGAGGAGGAAGAACAACACCTTCTTGGTCTCAACTTCTTGTACTTTGATTAACGACATCGTGGCTTCTTGGCTTCCCGACCTATTGGTACCTGCCGATACCTGTTGATCTAACTGCGCAGTCAAGCCAGGGTAGAGAGGAAGAACCAGTGCCCAGATAGCGCCATACACCCCTAAAGGAGAGGTTTCCTTATGCTGAATGTTCCCATGTGTTTTATAAAATGTGCTAGAAATTGAATATTACGAAGCCATTTAATTAGCATGTACTGATTTGCATCAACTTCATTCCATCGAAATTCACATGAAATTGTATGACCTATGTTCCTATTATTATTGGATGAACTAATAATTATTGTATATATGTAAGCAATACAGATATCGTTTGTTATAACTTATAGAAGAGAGGTAGTCGATTATTTAGTGTGTTTGTGCCGTGCCCATCACGGCTGGTGTCAGAAGAAAGTGGAAACATCACAATGGTGTCAGAATTGGGATCCTGCTAGTAAATAACATTTAATTTTGATCTGGGTCGTGTCAAGGGGCTATTGTGTGATTGTGTGGACAGGTCATCTGCCCTGAGGCGAGTGAGAGAGATTGACATTTAGTGCCTGCGACATGCTCTGATTTTACCTGTGCATTGACTGTTCAATTTTATCTTTTGTCACAGAGAAAATTGTTGTTTGCTATTGCAGGAATATTGTTGTTAACTTCACAGTTACGATCCACGCTTTATTGTTAGCTTTGTTTACAGGTCAATTGCTGATGGACTATCTGGGCGCACTGAAGCTTGCCAGACAAGAAGGCATTAGTGATGAGGAATTCAAAATTAGGTGGGACGAAGAGAAAGCCCAAAACCGAGAACAAAGGGCTGTCGAACGAGAAGAAAAGGAGCGCGAACGAGAAGAAAAGGAGCGCGAACGAGAAGAAAAGGAGAAGGAAAGACAATTTGAAAGGGAGAGAATGGAATGCGAACGGGAACTAGCCAAAAACGGGTGTCACAATGGTAAAGGGAATGGAAAATCTGCTGCCCCGAAGGTACCTAAAATTGCCATTTTTGATGACTCGCGCGAGGATCTCGACTCGTATTTGAAAAGATTTGAAAGGCTCGCGCAGGCAAATGATTGGGAAGAAGACACCTGGGCAGACATGTTAGGGGCATTGTTAACTGGCAGGGCGTTAGATGTTTATTCCGGTCTCAGCGATGAAGACAGTAGGGATTACGAGAAGGTAAAGAAGGTGTTGTTCAAGAAGTATCACCTCACGGTAGAGGGTTATAGGCGTAAGTTTAGGGAGAGTCGTCTAGATAAGGACGAAACTTATACGCAGCTGTCCGTGAGATTGCAGAGATATTTTGAGAGGTGGGTAGACCTCTCAGAGGCAGAGAGAACTATGGAAGGGATTACGGATCTGTTAGTCAGGGAGCAGATGTTGAAGATTGTCGACTGTAATCTTTCCATATATTTGAAAGAGAGGGACCCCAAGTCCGTGCAGGAGTTAGTTGAGATGGCGGACTTGTATAGTGAGGCTCATCAGTCGAAGCGAGGGCTGGAGCAACAGCAGAAGTCAGGTAAGAGCGTTGAGGAGAGCAGAAGTAAGGGTTTAGGAGTGAGTAAACCGGTATGCTTCAACTGTGGCTCTCCCAATCACCTGAGTAGGCAGTGTGACCAGGGCAGGACGAAGAAGGGTGCTACTGCCACTGTCGAGGACAACCGAGGTAAGTCCCAGCGTGA
Source organism: Onchidella celtica (assembly GCA_963931925.1). Lineage (NCBI taxonomy): Eukaryota > Metazoa > Mollusca > Gastropoda > Systellommatophora > Onchidiidae > Onchidella > Onchidella celtica. The sequence continues at coordinate 28,783,198 of OZ007574.1, read as the reverse complement.
GAGTGGGCGTGGTTGTTTTGTGTGTGGGTCACTTCTCCATATTGCGAGATTCTGTAGGAAGAGACAGAAAGAGACGACCGCAGTCGTACTAACCAGCGATGAGGAAGCCGATGACAGTCAGTGTGAGTCATCGGGCAGGGCGAATACTCAACCAGGGGCTGAGCAGAGTGTTGGGCCACAGACCTTCATTTCTTGGGAGACGGAAGGTAAGAGTATTGAGTTAGAAGGTTCGACAGAACATGAGCGCGGAGACGATGTTCCGGAGAATGATTTATCCGCTCCATTTTTGGAGAAGGGGAGGATAGGGGATAAAGAGATTACTATCCTTCGTGACACGGGATGCACGTGTGCGATTATAAAAAGGGACAAACTGCCTCCTAACAGCTTAACTGGGAAGAACAGGAGTTATGTCCTGATGGACGGGACGAGAAGGTCTGCTCCTGTCGCGGAAATGTGGGTAGAAACCCCATTTTATACTGGGCTTCTCGAAGCGCTAGTAGTGGAAGACCCAGTGGCCGATTTGATTATAGGAAACATAAAGGGGGCATCTCTTGAGAAGATAAGTGTGGTACTCACGCGATCTCGCAAGGTGGAGATTGACAAGGAAGAGCATGAGTGTGAGAATGCGAGTGTGAAAGTGAGTCAGACCACAGATAATGAGGAGGCCAAGGGCAACTCAACGGAGAAGGTAAGGGTAGGGGCCAAGATAGGGGAACTCACACCAGGTGAGATAGCCCGGGCCCAGAGAGAGGACGAAACTTTGAGAGTTTTAAGGGAGAGAGCCACGTTGGAGCAATCGGCTGAGGTAGGTACTCACATAAAGGAGAGTAAGGGAATTTACTATCGGGTAAAGAAGGCCGGGGCTGGACGTGCTGAGGTGGAGCAGTTGTTGGTACCTAAGCAGTACCGAAGTGAGCTGATGAAGATAGCTCACGAAGGAGTGTTCGGGGGACACTTAGGAATTTCGCGCACGCAGGACAGAATAATGCAGTCGTTCTTTTGGCCTGGGATAGGTGCGGACGTAGGTCGTTTCTGTCGATCGTGTGACGCGTGTCAAAGGACATCCAATAAAGGTAGGGTGACAAAGGTACCCCTAGTGCCGACACCCCTGATCGACACGCCCTTTTCGCGCGTCGCCATAGATTTGGTTGGTCCACTTCCGCGTACGGAACATGGGAGGTCGCGTTATATTTTGACGCTAGTAGATTATGCCACGCGTTTCCCGGATGCCGTAGCCTTAAGGGGGATATCAGCTGAGCAGGTCAGTGAAGCGTTAATGGAAATATTTTCTCGGTTAGGCATACCAAAGGAAATAGTTTCAGATAGGGGATCACAGTTTACCGGTGAGCTGATGAGAGAGGTCAGTGCACTTCTCAAAACGAAACAGATATTCTGCTCGCCCTACCACGCGATGGCCAATGGTCTGTGTGAAAGATTTAACGGAGTGCTGAAGAATATGCTTCGCCGAGTAGCTCATGACAGACCCAAGGACTGGGACAGAATGTTGTGTCCACTGCTGTTCGCGTATCGCGAAACCCCACAGGCCAGTACAGGTTTTTCGCCGTTTGAACTAGTGTTCGGTCACCCTGTGAGAGGACCACTTGCAATACTGAAGAATCTGTGGACTGGGGAAGCGGAGTCAGAAACGAGGTCATCGTACGAATACGTGGTAGATATGAGGGAACGATTGGAGGATGCCATGAAAGTCGTAGCCGAGAACAGCAGCGTCGAAAAACACAGGCAGAAGAAATACTACGATAGGGGGGCCAAACAGAGGAAATTCCAAGTGGGCGATTCCGTCCTCATACTTCTCCCAAGTGACGGATCGAAACTACAGATGACTTGGAAAGGGCCTTACAAAGTAGAAGAGCAGAGAGGGTCAGTGAACTACATGGTGAACGTCAAGGGGAAGAGACGACTGTATCACGCGAATATGCTGAAGAAGTATATTGAGAGGGAAGACGAACAGGAAAACACAGAGGCAATAGCTGCAGCTATAATTGACGAGACCGATGAAGGAGAGGAAGCGACTTCGATGCCTCTGGAGACAGTCATGCCTAAGCTAGAACAGACCGAAACCTACAGGGATGTACAGTTAGGGGACACGCTAGATCAGGATCAGAGAGAACAGATGCAAGAGCTCATGGAAGAATACAAAGATATATTTACCGATGTACCGGGGCTCACTGACCTGATCAAGCACAAAATCCCATTGCTAGATCAAAAACCTGTGAAGGTAAGACCCTACCAACTACCGTACTCAACTAGAGAAGCTGTCAATGCTGAGGTAGGCAAGATGCTTGCGGCCAGAATCATCGAACCGTCCGAGTCCCCGTACAATAGTCCAATTGTATTAGTTAAGAAGCCCGATGGTCAACATCGTTTCTGCAACGACTACAGGCGGCTAAATGTTGTGACTGCCGATGACGCCGAACCGATGCCTGAGGTAGAAGCCATTATTTCCAATCTAGCGGAGGCAAAATATTTCACCAAGCTGGACTTGACAAAGGGCTTTTATCAAGTTCCGATGGCCGAGGAAGATAAACACCTGACGGCGTTCGCCACACCGTTTGGGCTATACCAGTACAGGGTCATGCCGTTCGGGTTGAAGGGATCCCCCGCCACATTTAACAGGCTCATGAGGAAAGTATTAAAAGATGCTGGCGAAGGGGTAGATGCATTTGTAGACGACTGTCCTATACACAGTGCAAATTGGCCTGACCACTTGGAACGTTGTCGGAATGTCTTCGAGCGACTGAGACGGGCAAATTTAAAAGCTAGACCTACCAAGACGCTAATAGGGATGACAGAAGTCGAGTACTTAGGCCATAAGCTGGGACAGGGGACTGTAAGACCGCAGGAGAGTAAGGTGCGAGCCATTGTCGACTGTGACCGACCGACGACCAAGACACAAGTGAGGAGTTTCCTGGGGCTAACGGGGTACTATCGGAAGTTTGTACCAAATTACAGTGCAATCTCGGCGCCGTTGTCAGACCTCACAAAGAAGTCCCAGGGCACAAAGTTCGCGTGGGGACACGCGCAGGAGAACGCGTTCAATGCCCTAAAAATTTGTTTGAGTTCCGAGCCGATACTACGGATGCCAGACTGGAACAAGGAACTGATTCTCCAGACAGACGCATCTAACCTTGGAGTGAGTGGCTGCCTACTTCAAGAAGACGAGGGTACGAAGTATCCAGTTGTATATGTTAGCAGAAAGTTGAAACCTGCGGAGAAGAACTACTCAACAATTGAAAAGGAATGCCTGGCCATAGTTTTCGCCGTTAGTAAGTTGCAGGCGTATCTGTATGGGAGAAACTTCGTGTTAGAGACGGACCACCGACCTCTAACTTGGATGCGAACTAAAGACCAGAAGAACGCGAGGGTAACTAGATGGAACCTGGCGCTGCAACCATATAACTTTCGAGTCAGCAACATCAGGGAACGAGACGCTCTATGGGCCGACACTCTATCTAGATTACCAGTAGATTAATAATTTTATTAGCCGATTTTGCCAGGGAAAATCGACTTAAGTGGGGGCGATTGTAACAGGGTGATAGATTGGCAAGGTATAACTAGTAGTTATAATAATATTGTGCCTATAACTAGCGTGGGAAGATAGTTAACGGCGGGGAGACAGAGTCATTGTAGGCCAGAGGGGGAAAGTATGGGATGCAACTGAAGCGCTTTGACACCCGAAAAGGGTAGTGTTTACTTGACCGCCGTACTTGTCGATCAGATCACCTGGGAATTGCTTGGGGGGTAGAGCTGTTTCAATAGTATTTGACGTGGAGCCGACGGGGGTGGCTATTAGGATAACTAATGCACACTCGGTGGGCGTCTTGGGACGCTACCTGACTGGGTATAAATCCCCGAACGCTCCTTCCAACTTCAGACCGCTGAGAGCACTCACCAGCTTCGTGCCGAAGAGGAGACCACAACTGCAACTGTAACTTTGTACTAGTCTTGTGAGTGGGGAAGGTCAGGGAACCCGCAAACATCCTTTGTCAGAGCGTGGTATCTTTGGTATCTTGTCGGCATTTGGGCTGTTGCTGAGTGGTAAGTTAATTGTACGATGTGTGTGTATTTTACTTAATGTTCATGATTGTAGAACCTAAATCTAGTGGGTTTACTTTGGTATAACTACTGCCTCTGAGAGAGTCACGGAAACGCCGTTATATATATGTTACGAAACCTTATAGGATGGGGTCCGTTAGAGAGAGCGTTATTCTTCGTGGGGAACGTGTAAATATCATTAAAACTGTGTTGATCGTTTATTCTATTGCCTATATGGGAGTCTATGGAGTATGGGGGCTGCAGCCTGACTTATAATAGTGTCAGCGGTTTACAGTATCAATGATGAATATCCGTCATGGAGTAAGTATGGAAGTCATGCCTTCCAGCAGTAGATTAGGAAGTTGCGATTGTTTTTCTACAGAGGAGGAAGAACAACACCTTCTTGGTCTCAACTTCTTGTACTTTGATTAACGACATCGTGGCTTCTTGGCTTCCCGACCTATTGGTACCTGCCGATACCTGTTGATCTAACTGCGCAGTCAAGCCAGGGTAGAGAGGAAGAACCAGTGCCCAGATAGCGCCATACACCCCTAAAGGAGAGGTTTCCTTATGCTGAATGTTCCCATGTGTTTTATAAAATGTGCTAGAAATTGAATATTACGAAGCCATTTAATTAGCATGTACTGATTTGCATCAACTTCATTCCATCGAAATTCACATGAAATTGTATGACCTATGTTCCTATTATTATTGGATGAACTAATAATTATTGTATATATGTAAGCAATACAGATATCGTTTGTTATAACTTATAGAAGAGAGGTAGTCGATTATTTAGTGTGTTTGTGCCGTGCCCATCACGGCTGGTGTCAGAAGAAAGTGGAAACATCACAGCATCGATAGAGAAACACTGTGGAGAATATTGAGACATTATGGAATCCCAGAGAAGATGGTGAACCTTATCAAGAGCATGTACGAGGGGACAAGTTGCAGAGTCGTACACGATGGTGAGCTTACTGACAGCTTTGATATCAAGACTGGTGTTAGGCAGGGTTGTTTGCTGTCCCCATTTCTGTTTGTCCTGGTGATTGATTGGCTTATGAAAGAAACCACCAGTGGAGGAAGAAATGGCATACAATGGACCCCATGGACACAGCTGGACGATCTAGATTTTGCAGATGACTTGGCACTATTGTCGCACACACACGACCAGATGCAAGCAAAGACTACAGCTCTAAACAAAATTTCAGAATCTATTGGATTGAGGATACATCCTGCGAAGTCGAAGGTCCTAAAAATTGTTGCACCCCCAAGCGCACAAGTCAGAGTAGGAGATCAACCACTGGAAGATGTAGAGTCCTTCTGCTATCTTGGTAGTATCATTGACAATAAGGGAGGAACAGAGGCAGAAGTCAAAGCACGAATTGGAAAGGCACAGGCAGCTTTTACGTCCTTAAGCAAGATTTGGAGAACCAAGGATATATCTCTAAAAACAAAGCTGAGGATATTCAACTCGAACGTGAAGTCAGTCCTGTTGTATGGATGTGAGACTTGGAATGCATCCCAGGCCTGCATAAAGAGAATCCAAGTTTTCATCAACAGATGTTTGAGGAAGCTACTTAAGATCAGATGGACAGACAAGGTCAGCAATGAAATTGTATGGAAAAGAACAAGACAGAGCCCAGTCAGAGAGGAAATTGGTAGGAGGCGATGGAGATGGATCGGCCACACTCTCAGGAGGCCAGGAAACAGCATCACGAAGAAGGTATTGGATTGGAATCCCCAGGGCAAGAGATCAAGAGGAAGGCCGCGCGGAACGTGGAGAAGAGCCAGAGAAAATGATGTGCAACGAAGCGGAAAGACTTGGAATAATGTAAAGAGGCTGGCCCATGATAGAGAGGGATGGAAAGTGTTTGTTGGTGGCCTATACCCTGATCCAGGGTGAGAAAGGCAATGATGATGATGATGATAAGACAATTTGTTCCTGAGGTAGCTTGGGCCAGTGATTCAGAACTGCGATTAAGACCTGCACCTGTGATTATGTACTTTTAACAGAAGCTAATCTGATACCAGTGACACTGTTCAAAATACTTACACAACTATCAGAAAGTTAATTAATTACCCAATATCTTACAACCATGGTACTGGGAATGGTTTGAATGGTGAATTTAAAATACCAACTAGGAAACCAAAATAGTTTTCATGTTTAACCCTATGACAGCCTTTAGCCAATTAAATCATTTAAGTTTTCATCACTTTATTGTCAGAGGTAGTGAAAATCAGTGTTCCAGGAAGGTATTCTTTGTTGAGATTTCCATCCAGCCCAATCCAAGCGCCAATACCAACATTTATAAGGTGACCATTTCCAGCTCTAAAACTTTTGATGGAGCGCAGTAATATTGCCTAATGATGTCAGTGATAGGGTTAACATATCAAGAGACAAAATATAACCATACACTATACAGAAAACCTAGGTCAGCCGGTTTCTTTTGACAACAGGTAGTTTATAGTGGGGGGAAGGGTGTATTTGCACAGCCCTATGGGACTGAAAGATACAGGAAAACTAGACACTGACCATGATGAACTCAGTATATTAAGTGTGGATTTGAATATTTTTCTCCACATACAACATTTGAGTGACTGGAGTTTGTCTGGAGTTATTTGTTTTATTGCTTTGGCTTTGTTTGGTGAGTGGGATTCAAACCGGGGGCATCTCGTACCCAGGCTAATTACTCTAACCGCTGGCCAACTGCATCAATTAGACAAATAAACAAATCATTGGGTGGTTATTGTTATTTGTGCATTTTTGCGTTTTTGAGAAAATGAGGATTGAAGTTTGTTTGCTGAAAGGGCTAAAACGCACAAAGCATTATATCACAAACATATATCTCGAAAAGTTTTTCACTGATTGGAATGACACTTACACATAATGAAATTAGGGTTGAGAGAACCACTTTCATGACAAAACCGTCAATATGAGCAAAATGTTGCTTACAACAATATGGCAAATACCTCTCAGAATATAATTTCCTGATAAAATGGCTCACTTTTTTTGTGTGTTTTTTTTTTTTTTTTTTTTGCACCTAGCTATACTGCAACCCACCATCATACAACAGAAAGAGAGAGGTAGTGATATCAATATTATTCATGTCTGTTGGCATACGATGCTTCTTTTTTCGCCAGCTACAATGATTCCCTCGTCCATTCTCCTTGGTCTGGGAGCAGCTTGCGTCTGGTCAGCACAAAGTTCTTACCTGACACAGATGGGGGTTTGGTATGCCCAGCTGTCCGGTGGTGGAAAAGACAATGCTATTTCTCTGTTCTTTGGCATTTTCTACACGTTCTACCAAAGTGGTGAGTGCTGTCAGTCTCGTAAATTACAGGTCACAGGTGGGAAAAGATGAAAATTGGAAAACAGCAGTGTCGTGAAATTTCCAGCTCATGTAGTATTAGTAAAATACTACCAGTAGTGAGCCTTCATGTCATTTCTTAATACTGAAGTCTCAATTATATCCATTACAATGGCAGCAGTATCATGCAGTGTAATGTTCTGCATGACCAATTTATTATTATATTAATGTGACAGTACTCTTATCTTTCAGTGTGTTAAAAAAAAAAGAGGATGAAAATTGTAGCAGTTTTAAGTTGTAATCAAATTTTATTTTTAAAATTATAGGTTTTGGTATCAAAAGTTTGTAAATATTGGAACAAGTTGCAAACAAATCTAATGGTAAATTATAGATTATTGGAACTGTTTGCATACACATTGCATACAATATAGAATATTGGAATTATTTGCAAACAAATTTTATATTAAATTATAAATTATTGGAACTATTTCCAAACAAATTTTTTCTAAATTTTGCCCATAATTGTATGGTGGTGGATAAATTTGTAATCAATCTCTTTACACATCAGGTCAGATATGGGGCAACATGGTTTCATCTCTTGTCTTTGCGCCAGACCTTGAACCACTTTGCCAGAATAACTCTGTTTGTTCAAATACCAGCATGATTACCACAATGATCCAGGGTAATCTTAGCAGGCCCTATGTAACAATGACAAATGAGACAATGCCCAGATGTGGTGCCGTATTCTGTCCGGAAGATGCACTAGACACAGCTAACAAAGTGAAGTTTGAGCAACCAATGAAAAAGGTAAGTATGGCCATTGTCCCGAAATGCTCACAGACATGGCAGAGAGTCAAACAGAAATAGGAAAGTACGGGTAGTGAAAGATCTTTATGTTATAGTCATTCCACACTGCCCAAGTAATTTTCTTAGTGGTTTTTGAAAATCAAAGAAAACTGTTTACTTCAAATATAAAGTCCCTGTTGTTTGGGGAGCATAATATATTTCATAGAAAGTTATAGCTGAACAATGAATATAACTCAATATTTTCTCTATTTGGCTTGTAATTGCACAATGTTTCCCTAACAACAGTCTAAAATGGTGATTTAGGTGGTTGTTTAAAAACTCATAACTCAATGAAACAATACAATGGAACTATTGATTGGTGCAATGTGATTTCCTGATTGAGGTGAGCATTTCATCTCAAACCACCAACAAAAATGACTTCGGCAATTATGGAATGGCCACAATGTTTTGTTTCTCTTTATATTCTTGTAATTCAAAGGCAGTTTTACATCACTGGAATCCCGCAAGTGTACGGGCAACATAGTTTGTAGTTTGCAATGCCTGGGTTGCTAGTTTACCATTTTTGTTATTTAAATTATCAAAACACACCTGCTCCTTGTTCTTTAAATACGACTGCTTGCCAGGAAAGTGTCTCCCTCTTTTTTCTTGGTGTTCAAGGTTATTGCATCAAGGCATGAGCATACAAAGTTCAAGTTCGCTACAAATCAAAAACATCTGCCAGTTTTTAACGAAATTAATGAGTTTAGACTTGACTTGCTGTCACTCAGACAGGAAGTCAAAGTGATGCAAAAAGAGAAAGTTGCATGCTGCAAAGTCTTGTGTAAGAATGAATACAGAAACGATACACTAATAAAAGGGAAAAAAAAGACAAAAAGAACTTTCAGTCAAAGGATCTTTTTGGGGCAAAAACACTTTGAAAAGAAAATTAGACAAATGAGGTAATTGTAAAATTCACAAAATGCACTTATCTTGTGTGAGTTCCATTTGGATTTTCTGCAGTGTTTTATAGTGTTTTGTCAAAATTCAGTCAAAAGGATAAATTTCGCTCGTTAATTTCTTAGGGCTATGCTAAAAAGCATTGATTAGCCTAGCAAGTTGCTAACTCGGATGTGATATGACCTCAGTTCTTGTTTGTTCCAACTCCACTTTTTGCACAGCTGAGGAATTCGACGTTAAACAGCTGCGGTTTTACTATTATGATAAGGAGTAACTCAATTAGAATAATTTGGAACTATGAAACAGCTTTATGAGTGCCACAGTACATTGCAAGGAAATGTCAAACATATGCATTTGTTATACTTCTTCTACTCACTAAAAGATCTCCAGTTTTTCAGAAAATGGAGATTGAACAAATGAGAACTAATGTCATGCTATTTAATGCAGAGTTAGTAGTCTAGCAGGCTTAGCAGTTCTTTTGATATCCCATAGTCATTGCGTTCACAGTGTAAAAATCTGTTCTTACCAGATCTATACTTTGTGTGGCACATACATCATCTCTGGCATCACTGGAGCTCTGTTTATTGCTGTCTTTCTGGACAAGATCACTTTGGAAAGCAAAGATAAAAACAGAGAGAAGCAACGTCTCAGCCCTCGACGATTTATTACCACTCTTCGTCACCTGAAAAACTCACATGTTCAGTTGTTGTTGGCACCCATCACAATTTATAATGGTATGGAGAAAGCGTTCATCTCAGGGGATTATACAAAGGTAAATTGATATTAACATGTTTGTGATAAAGTGGGAGAGAAAGTCAATCAATAAATTGACTGCAGTCAGGAAGTGGTAAAAGGGCTGGTCTTAGGAACTGTGGTTTCCAACTTATTACATGTATAATGGTCACTGTTCTCTCCAAAACCTGTGATGTGGCATTCGGTGTATAACTATATTGCAATGTTGTGGGGTATTTGCCATACTGTTATATGGGACATTTTGTGGATTTTGAGGTTTTGTCGTGAAAACAGTTCGTTCACTCCTAATTTCATTGTTTATAAGTGTCATTCCAGTCAGTTAAAAACTTTTCAAGATACATAAATATATTTGTGCTGTGATATTGTGCCTCTGATTTTACACAACTCTTCAAAGTTTTGACCTTCATTTTCTCGAGAAGACAAAAATGCACCTTCAACAATATGGAAAATACCCAACAATATGTTGTGTGTACTTGACAAGACTTCATTACTCTAGCATTGGGTCCCTTTAGGTGTGCAGGCAGCTCCAATTGGCTTAAAGCTGTCTGCGGGTGGCAATACAAAGATACTAGAATTGACAAGATAAGACAGCTAGTGCGTTTAGCGTGCACAGATTTCGCACCGCCACCTAGCAGCAATCGCACGGAAGACATGAAAAGTGCCCTATTTTACAAAGCCAAGTAGGGAAAATATTGAATTTTGTTCACTGCTCAGCTATCGCTGTAGGCCTCGACTGGTGTCACTTATTGTGGAATTATAAACACAATCGTTGTGGGAATACTCTGGCTGTTTTTTGTTTCTTTTAGTCGCAGTAGCATTGTCACAATTTTGCATCATAAATGTACCATTATATCAAGCATTCTTTTCAAACCAAGCCCCGGCCCCGATCAGCGGGCAAATTGTGTGCACGGTTTCTTTAGTGGTGCGAAGAAGCCAGTGTCTCATCTTGTCATTTCTAGTATCTTTGGTAATAGCTGTGATCATAATTACTGGCAGTCAGATGTGACCAATTGTTAGCTCTTGACGTCTAATTACTGCAGTACTGGACAGAGATTTACTTTTAGTAAAGTAGTAAAGACCTTGAGGATCCCTATAATCATCCTGAAGATTATCCTTTGCAAAATGATAAAATGAAAAAAAAAATGTTTTGTGATTCCTGCAATAATGTGTGATTGTGGATTAATTTACTGACCTATAACCTTGTGTACTACACCCCCTGCCATTGTCCTCAGGCTTATGTCTCTTGCAGTCTGGGAATCTGGAATGTAGGCTACATGATGATCTGCTTTGGTGCAGTGAATGCTGTTATTTCATTCTCTTTTGGTAGAATAGTGCAGTATGTGGGGCACTTTCCTCTCTTTGTTCTAGGTAAGTTTGAACAGTGTGTAATATGTGAAGGCCCTGTCTTAATTCAGATACTAGTAACTACCCCTTTTTGCATTGGTGAAAGACAAAAGGCAATCTTCAGACTGAAAGCAATTCACACACAAAAAAACAGGTTATCATAGAAGCCTAGGGTCATCCACAAACTTCAGTGAGTTAAAGATAGATAGGACAGTATTCCATGTGCTAATGCCTAATAGATGAACCATTTGTCTCTGTTCTTCTCTTCATGCCTACATATATCGAGGGTTATCAGAATGTGTTACGTCCAGTTTTATTCACTGCCCTTAAACACCTGGAGATATCCAAGACACACTGTACCTTTATTTCAAAACCCAATCAAGCTATTCATGTGACCATGTTGAAATTATTGCAATTATTAGAATTTTCATCAAGGTTACAAATTTCAAAGTCGTTTTTCTCACTTTGACTATTTTGGCCGTAAAACATTCTGGTTGCCAACTCTTGATAATCATGTTTACATAATTTGGTAATAATGAGAGAAAAATAGAGGAAGATAGAAGAAATTATACAATCCAGTGGTTACACAACAAATAAAATGTGAGCATTCTCCCGTGTTCTGTTCTTTATGCCTTACTGGGTTATGTTTAAATTTACTTGGGGAGATGGGCAGAGAAAACTGATATACTGATGATTTTGGTGGTTTTAGTTGCCACTACTTTTTTTTATAATTATTACTGCTCATGGTGAGATCTATATTCTCAAAAAGTGCTGTATCATATCTTTAAATTTCTGAATAATTTTGAAATTATAAGCAGATACATTTTTGCAACATACACTTGTCTGTACATAAGAAATGTCACTCTCACCAACACTTTGAAATGCTCTCCCGTCTTTAATTTTTAGATCCAAATGTCAAGCGTTCTGTATTAACTAGAAAAATGTTCTATAATGTCCAGAGGGTACATGCTCTGTGAAGATGAAAACTAATACTTGAAGGGACAATAGCAAATTTTAAACTTCATTTCATGCTGGGAACAAAATTTTAAAAAACGTTGAAAATAATAATAATGACAGAGTACATTTACATGGTAACTGCCCTCGCAAAGTGGACCCAAAATGCTGTACAATGTAGTAGTAACCCTCTCTCTCTCTTTTTCTCTCTGTTTTTCTTTCTCTCTTTCTGTGTCTCTCCCCTCCCCACCTCCATAATCTCTCTCTCTTTCTTCTCATGTACTTACAAATTAATATACTTTTAAGCTGTAGGCCTACAGAACATATAAGACTCAATGGAAACACTTGCTGATCTCATGTGCCCTCAGCATTTTGCACCCATGGAGGTGTGATAATTGCCTTGCTGCTATGGCAACCAAGCCCTGATCAGTTTGTGTTGTTCTTTGGCATAGCAGCTCTGTGGGCTGTGGGAGAGGCAGTCTTTACAGCACAACTCATGGGTAAATAACTTTACACAATGTTTAGTTCTTTGTTTTGCCTTTGCATATTACATGCTAAGGTACTACTGGTCTTACAGTAAAATTGAATGTGTAAGGCACATTATTTGTATCAAAGAAATTTGCTACTTTGAAAACGTCATGTTGCTTGTACATTTCCCGTTCAGAAAATCTTCAGGTCATGAAAAATCTGAGATTGCATGCGAAAAAATTACTACAATGCAGCACTTTGTTTTCAAGAAAAGCTGCAAGAGACTTGTAGCATGAATTTCTAATCGCATATTGATAGGCCTATAGCTTAGTTTAATCTTGGTTTAAGCTGATGTTATGAGATGACTTAACATTCAAATCAAGTACTGAAGAGGAGGACACAAATGATAAAGAATATTCTGTGGAACTGTATGTCTTGGTGGGTAGAGTATAATGTTAAAGCATATTTTAACTGATTGTGTAGATTCCATGCATATCTGAAGAAGCCACTATGTCTGCGGATCCATGAAAGAATTACATTTACAAAACTCTTTTCGGATCTGTACAAAACAACTTTTGAAAAATTTACCAGTGTAATAAAATTTGTATGGAGCTTTTTAATTCTATCTGTGAAATTTAAATTGATGAAGCTCTGAATACCAGACATAAATAAAGTACCAGATTAGACTGAAAGGCACAAAGTGGTCGTTATCATGCCAACATGCTACATAACCCAACCTCAAACTCAATTATAGCGCCAGACAGCATAGAATTTTTGCAAACTTGTTTTGTATTTGTAGCAGTTGAATTACAGCATTTGACCTGTCTTTTTACTCTTTATTCCAGCTCTCTATGGTCGAATATTTACGAACAACTCTGAACCAGCCTTTGCTAACAATAAACTTTGGGAATCCACGGGATTCGTGATCTCATTTTCTTACAATAACTACATCTGCACTGACACCAAACTGATTATTCTGATGAGTGTGTTACTATTTGCCATGGTCTGTTTTGTTGGTGCTGAAGTTGTCCACAGAATGGAGTTGAAACAGGAAGATAGCACACAGGACAATAGAGAAGTCATAGTAAAACTTACTGCGGATATAGAGGGAAATGGTGAAATAGTTAAAACAGAGGACGTTACCCTATAACAGTGCTTCTCAATCTTTTTCTGACATCGGCCCCCATTTTCCACCACCTCCTCCTCAGTCCATACTCAGACCCAACAGACACATGCCACAAGAAGACAGACTGCACAGAAACTATGATGTTAAGTTTTTCCTTGCGTTATTAATGAAAAAATAGGCATGCTGATTATTCATTATAAAACTGAAACCAGTTTTTATCAAGCGCAGTAAAGAAAATAAAAAAAATAGGCCATTTCTGTTCTTGAAGCCCATCTATGTGTGCTGTTGAAGAAATCAGTGGCTGCCCTGTATTTGCTCCCAAAATTGTCCTCCAATCAAGTTTTCACCCCTTCCCCTTGTCATTCTTTTCTTCATTTTCATCCTGCTGGGGATGATCTCACCCAGGTTGAGAACCACTACTCTATGACAAATATGTTCATCTATTGGAAAATTATCGTTCTTTATAAAACCCCTAGTGAGTCTAAATCCATTCTTTCCATTTTTAGCAATTGTTGATGGTTTTTATTGGTGAATTTAATACGAGTTGAAGAATGATTGTATTTGCAATTGATGGAATGAGCTGCGATATAAATGTTACTTTTTCTTTTTTTATTTTAAAGTCATGACACTCAGTTTCTTTCTTACACTGTTTTTTTTAGTACTTAATTTATCAAATGATTTTTGTCTATACACAATTGAAGGTACCACACTGTGTTCTGATTGAATCATTTCCAGCCTTTAGCTTTAAGAAAAAAAACAACAAAAAATTCACCCCAACAAAGTGAGATTACCATCAGCATATAAAACACATTTGGGTAGTTGAATTTAGGAATAGGTTTGATAAGTTTAGATTCTATTCAGGCTGCGTTGTCATGTTTTAGGATGGCTTGCTTGATTAAGTTGTATTGTATAGATTAATTATTCCATTTATGTAAAAATGCAGTGTTATGTTGATGATGCAATAAAATAATTGTTTCATTATAATTAATCCATGGATGTTTCTTCCCTCATTTATATTACGACCCCCCTCCCACCTTTTTTTTTTCCACCACAGATTTTACCTCTACCGGTAGAGTAAGACGACTGGACAGAAATCAGGGGAAGCGATTCCCGAATTTTTTAAACGAAGAGTTTCTCCAGTTTCTTCCCCTGTTCACTTATTCCATTCTTGGTTCCTACTTTATGAAAATGTTAGAGAAAACGTAATATTAATGTACACACAGTTTACAAAGTCAGTATTTTGCTTTGGTGTGCAGGAAATCATCGGTCGATCAAGAAATTCTCGAGCGACTGAATGTTGCCTGTGTAAACGACTTGCAGTGTAAAAAAACAGCTTTTCAAACAGCCAGTAGAGAAGGCTGCATTTGGATAGAGAAGCTAGAGTATTCGTGGGTGTGGTAACTTCATCAGTGAATGAATGCACCCCAGAATAGCAGAGTTTCGCCAGCTCTAGTTTTAGCATACACAGATTTAGACCATGCAATTCTTTCAAGAATTCAAAGATAAAAAATTTATAATATCGCTTACTTTCGTTTTATCCAGCTGAGTATTGTAATGGTTATATCAAAGAGTATTCCCCTGCGTTAGATTACATTTATTTGGGAAATGAAGAAAACAACAACGATGGGATCACTCTGCTTCCTTGTATAAAGTTTCACTTTACCTGCCGGCTACTGAACGAAGCAAAACTTACAAACATATTGTCACGAGTGGAGTGAGCGGGATTCAAGGATTACGGGGGCATGGAAGTGTAGGATTGACTCACGGGATAGTGAGGCTGCTCACCTATATTGACTTCTGTCAGTTAACGTTAAAGCGTGCATGTTGTGAGTGAAGTTGAGGCGTAGTAGAGGCAAAATCTGAATAGTCAGATCACTGCAAGTTAAGAGGTCCAAGGGGACAGACGTGAGATCAGAGGCAGTCGGGAGATTGTGTGTTTTCCAGTGATGACTGGTAGGTTGAACTGTGATTGATAATTATGATGATTGATGTACTATATTCTCCTATGACCATGATGTAAATAAGTTATATGTGAGGAATGTGAAAGTCATTGATTACTGTGTATAGAGATGTGCGCAATGAGCGATAGATGTAAGTTCGGATCATGGATTCGTAGCGAGTCTGAGTGCGGTGTGACACGGTAGAGGTGTGTTACCGTAAGATGTGTGGTGAGTGAAAGGTGGACTATTGTGTGTACGCTTCATGGTTTGTAATGAGGGGTGAAGTGGATAGTAATTGTATGGTGTTATAGAAATGTAATGTTATTCTTATAGGTGCCGGGGTCGGGCAGAGACGCCACCCGCGGTGAGCGAACTAGCTCAGGGGATAGGCCAGCATAGGGCCGAAGGCTACGCATAGGCCAGTGGAGTGAAGCTGTCGAGCAGGACAGGAGGAACGCCTGAGTCATGGCAGTCTGGCCACAGACAGGGATGTGTATAGAATTGTTAATGTGCTCTTAAGATGTACCACATGTGATATTGATATACGACTGTGCTATTGTGATATTAATGTGAATTGAACTATTAACGTGCTATTGCCATGTTTAGGAGCTATTGGAATGCTCAGGTGTTATTGCCCTAGGAGGGGGTTATTAAGACACTGAGTGGAGAGGCTGAGGCCGAAGTGTCTTTAGAAGTAACTACCGGGTTGTAGACCCGAGGAAGAGTGCTTGGGGAAATAAGGCCGTTGGACGGCAGTTGAATTGAATAGTATTTATAATGTATGTCATTGCACTGTATCTTTATCTTTATGTTTAATAAATGTGTGAGTCTGATGGGTTGTTCTGTTAAGTGTTATACTTGTTCGTTCGTGATTGTCGTCTTGTTATAACTATTACATCTCCCAGTCTGGGATTTGTGACACACATTTCTTTATACTATAGCCTACCTTATTTCTAAGCGCATGCAAAATCTAGTTTAACCCGTTCGCTGCCACTAGTTAATACTTCTGTATGCAGGGTAGAAAACAAAATGGCATCTGGAGGTCTGTACTAATAACTCATCAAACTACTGTCTTTGGGTTTCACATGGAAACTCTTCACATATTAGCAAGGAGCAGCTCCTTCTCTTTTTACTGTACTGCAATAGATATCTACAACCAGCCAGGGACCCTACGGAAATCAGATGCGTGGGATTGACGTCAAGTTTGCACATAGGAATGGCATCGTTCTTACGTGGATCCGCTGGTTAAGACGTCGCACCGATGTCGGTTTGATACAGCGAACCCGCACCTACCGTAAACCTACCAATCCTACGGAAATCTACGTCAGATTGACGTTGTGACGTTGGCTGGGCAGTAATTAGTTTCAGGTTAATCAGCAATCAATTGTCACTACATAAGCTCATAAAATTGTTGGCTACTGGTGTACCGTGCTGCATTCACGCTTGGTGCAGACATCTTCCAGGCTGAGCAACGAAGGAAATAAGATGTGATAGCCGGTTATAAAGACCTGCGATCCACTGCCTGTTCAGGAATGCAAATATAGGCATATCCCCCCCCCCCCCTTCAACACCTCATTGTGTTTGTAGCTGTACAGCAAAAAATCGGAATTAACTCTTGAGAGGTTGGCAGTCAGGGAGGAGGAAGAAAGAGTGAACGGAAGACGGAGTAGGTCAGCGAACAAACAAGACATTCGGGATTGCAATGTGAAGCTTGGAGCTGCGCATAATGAATTGCAGGAAACGTACAAGATTGGAATTTCTGGAATCAATACATCAGTCTGGCCATGTTTTTTCTTAGTCGGGGCCCTGCGATGTTCAAATATACAGAGAGAGAGAGAGAGAGAGAGAAAGAGAGAGATAGAGACAACTGCTGTTGCACAAGGCCCACAATCCAGTCCTGTAAGACTAGTAAGAGAAACAAGTTAACCTCTGCCCCCCCCCCCAACCCCAGACACACTATTCCGTGTTCTAAATATATTTTAAAGACAACATGACGTCACAACCGTCACTTCTATCACCAACCAAACAACTCGAAAAAGGTACATTAACAAGTACGTAATACGTTTGAAGTAATTGAAGACAGTGATTCAGGAATTCGTTTATTTACGAAATGACAAAGATAATAATCTTCTGTTCAGTGGCGCAGCGACCGCTCAGTGCCGGGGAACAATGCCCCAGCCTTCATGTCTTTAAGATTTAACTTTCTCTGCAACTGTCCAAATAAATAAATAAATATACTGCTAGCGTAGGAGCGCCCCGACCTCCCGTCGAACCCATTATTTGTTACGCCACTACTTCCAATGCTGCTGCAAGTTGGAGTAAAGAAGCAGAAAAAAAAAAACCACAAGTCAAATATAATATTATTATTCACCTTCAGACGAACTGAAATGCAGCGCATGCACAAAAAACCCTTATTGTGTGCCAAATCAACCCATGAGGTGACCAGGTTTGTAGTATACATTTTTTTTTTTCAGAATAAAGTAAGTCTGTTATGGTATCTAGTGCACATGTGTGTGCAGCGACTTCGTTTCCGGCAACACCGGAATGTAGGAGGTGGAAACGATAGATGATAAGAAAGACACACTAGGCCGGGCAAGGTTAACGCTGAAAAATAATGTAAGATCCCACTTGTTTAAAACTCTATACAATCAATAATTGTGTAACACATTTCCTGTTTGCTAAACTGCGTACTATGTATTTGTCTCAAGTTAAGGGCAACTGAACATGTAGCTCATAAAATTGTTGGCTACTGGTGTACCGTGCTGCATTCACGCTTGGTGCAGACATCTTCGAGGCTGAGCAACGAAGGAAATAAGATGTGATAGCCGGTTATAAAGACAATGAAACAGGAATGATGTTCATTTTATATCACGGTTTATTTCCCCACTTTCCTCCTTGACTGATTCAATTGTACACGGGTGTTTTAACTGGATGTTTCACCCTTTAAATTCTGTGAGTAATGTGAGCATTTCTTTTCTTTTACTAAAAAAAAAAAAAGAGAAAAGTATTAAAACATGATATGACCTTGAAATTTTACCCTGCAGAACTCTTCCGGCATCTTGTACAGACATTAAAGGTCATTGCTGCACAAAGACGATCCGTCATTGGTCACATTGCCAGTTGTAATCATATGAAGTAGATGGCAACCGTAACTCTTGTTTGTTCTATGTATCTTCATTTTCTGAAACACTGGACATCTTTTAGTAGGTAGAAGAGGTGTAATAAATACACACTTTGCGTTGTGGCACTGTTTTGCAGTTCCGATTATTCTATCTCTTTATCTGGTATCTAAAGCCGCAAACGTTTAACGTCGAACTTATCAGTTGTGCAAAAAGTGGAGTTGGAACAGACAAGAACTAAAGTCGCTAGCAGAGCAGGAGTAAAAAAATAAATTCTCCGGCATTTTAAACCTGTTTTCTTCTCTATTGTGGTCAATGAACAGAGCTTTTATGCCAATGATTTTCATTTTACAATAGATAAACAGGTGAGTTCCTGCGATTTCCACCATAGTCCCAGTTCAATTTATCCAGATTGACACTGAAAAAATTGAATTCAATAATGCTTTTTGGAACTATAGACGCCATGACGGTCTATATCAGTGGTTCTCAACCTTTTCCAGACAATCACCCCCTTAGGCTCCAAATTTTCTTTCATCGCCCCCGATAAAATGGTCTTTCCTGTCCATAATACCCAGCCAAACGTGCTGTTGAGCAAATCAGTGGCCGCCCTGTCGTTTTGTATTCCCCTCCCCTCCCCCCAATCATGTTCCATTCATGTTTACACCCCTATTGCCCTTTCCCCCTCCTTCATCATTTCCACCCTCCCCCCCCCCCCCATGATCGTTTTCGCCGCTTTGTCGCACTTTTCTTCCTTTTGCGGGATCCTCCCCCCCCCCCCCCCCCAGGCGATATCGCCCGCATTGAAAACCACTGATATGTATTATATATATAAAATATATGTATACTGGCACAAGAAAACTTTTTATTCCATTCTTCAGTTTGTTAAGACCACGGATAGTTATGTCAGCGGCGATCTAGTAATGAAGCCATTACCTGTGCAGATCTCTCTTACTGTTGGCGTCTTTTCGGCAATGTCTAATGCATTACAACATAGGGAGCATTTGCGTTGTGATTATGTAAATGGGCTCCATCTTGCTGTCGCCTGTTTTTTTTTCCAATATCTTTGCGAGCATTTCGGGGCTTGCTTGTGATAGAAATATGCTGGACGGAGGGAGGGGGTATGGACGGAGATATGAAGCAAGTCCACTTTGTGGAAAATTGTGTGATTGCTCAGCAAAACAAAGATGGCTGAGAGACAGAGATAGACAGAGAGAGAGATAGAGAGAGAGAGAGAAAGAGAGAGAAAGAGGGGAGAGAGAGAGAGGCAGAGAGCGAACGAGAGGGAGACAGACAGGCAGAGAGACAGAGACAGAGAGAGAAGGAAAGAGAGAGAACGAAAGATAGACAGACAGACAGACAGACAAACAGAGAGAGAGAGAGAGAGAGAGATTTCATGACAAGACAAATAGTACATCCACTGCCTGGTAATGAGCGTAAACTATCTTGACGCCCTCATGATCCAAAGAATTTGCCTGGAGTTCTCGCTTGTCGGGTTCTATAAGCAATATTAAATTTTATCTGGTGAGGTTTTTCCTCTTCACCGACTTCGGAAACTGCCCAACGCCTTAAAAAATGATAATGATTATGTATCGCTAACAGCCATCATGACATTATGTAACGATATGGAATGACATATTGCAGGGATTATTCGCCATGCATTTGCAAAAAGAAAAAAAAAGAATGGCGTTTCTCAAGAAACAGCTGCCTAATAGCAAGTGACTCTGTGGCAGCTGGGCCGAGTCAGAGCAAGCTATAATGAGACAAAATCTTCTCAAGCCGACATACCCTGTCCAAAAAACATCACCAGGTCAGAGGGACCCATGATGGGCCAAATCAATTCTATACACGGAAAAAGATCAGGGAGCCCGATAGAGCTCATGAATCGCTTCGTGTTTTATGCCCTATTCAGTTCTGGCGGTATCTGGTAAACATCGACTAAGTTTGCCGGACAAATCCAGTATCTATGCTTTTCGTAGTGGTTCCAGATAAGGCCATTGGTTCACAGAGCAACTAGCACCAGTGTTGTGTTGATTGTCATTATCATTATTACTATTACTGTTATTATTATCTTTATTAGATGAGGTATTCAGCCTGTGCTTCCACCCTTCTTTCTCACCACCTGTGTCTTTATCTCTCGCCTTTTCCTTCTGTCTGTCTGTCTGTCTACATGCATGCCTGCCTGCTTGTCTGCCTATCTGTCTGTCTGTCTCTTTCTCTCTCGTATGATACATAATTGTAAGATAAGATTATTACAAGTATTATTATTATTGTTTATCAGCTGAACCGGGAACATCAGCTCACAGCAATGTATGGATCTCACAGAAACACTTTCGCTGTCCGCCACTGGCCTACGGACCTCGCCTTTGGCTCAACTGACTGGCCATTTACAAGCAGGACAGACGATCTGACGCCACTTTCCGTGAGCTCTGGCTTCAAGGTCTCAAAGCGAAGAAAAAATAAACAACATTCAGAATTGTTTTTTTCTAATTCAAGAACAAACAAACAGACAGAGACAGAAACAAGCAAACACAATGGCAAGTAGTGAAAAAAAAATGCAAGTGCACTGTCTTGTCCTGCTCGATTTGTCTGTTAGATAATTAATTTATCTATTGTTTTCATTGACTATTAAGGAGGTCAGCATTTCATTGTTTAACCCTTTTACTGCTTAGCCCAAACGGCCTTCCTTCCTTCAGACTACCCGAACAATGGATTATCGGTTTGAAAGACAGCAGGAAATATAAAAATTAGAAGCGCAAAACAAGCCGGAACAAAGTCAGTCGGCATATCGGCCTCGCCGCAGATTTAGCATGAAACGATAGGGCCGATGTATCGGCCTGCTGCAGTCTTCTGCAACCTATTATGATGAGCTGATATATTGGCCCTGCAGCAGCAAGAGGATTAAGGCGAAAATAACAACAACAGCAGCAAAAACAACAACAAATATAACCCTGTTTTTGTAATCTTATTATCATTGTGTGTGTGTGTGTGTGTGTGTGTGTGTGTGTGTGTGTGTGTGTGTGTGTGTGTGTGTGTGTGTGGTTTTGCTGCTTCACGGAAAGCTTTTCAACAATTTCATTTTTTACTGCTCCAAATTCTGAACAAAGTGAAATATTGCCTTTGTTAGAAGCAATATAATCTTAAATGACTTGGTTTAACCCGTTCACTGCCATCAACTCAACCAATCACTGAAGGCTGAAGGTAGGCAAGAAACAAAATGGCAGCTTCCTGTGCAGATAGCCAATACTAGGGGCTGACAAACGTTTTCCACACCTCCTCATAATATTGTATTTTGTTAGTCTGTTTTGAGATAAATTGTCTCACTTCATGCACTTCAAAACCACATCATTATTGACAAGTCTTTTTAAAACTTAATTTTATCCCCCTTTGGGCATACTATTTGTCTTTTTTTAAATTAAAGTTTTCCTAGATAAGAGAAAAATTCAAAATACTGGTATACACACATACTAACACTTTGGTAATTATTATTAATTAATATAATGTTTTTTGATAGTTTAAAATCTTAATGGTTTCCGTAAAGAAAACTTTTACTGTACTAAGTTTGTAATTATGAAAAGTTCCACATAAATAAGATAGTTCAGTAATTATCACATTTGCATGGGTTTCAGAACAGGTGTTGAAACTTGAATTCATTGGTTTAAAATAAGATTCAATCCTTTTTTTTTCAACCTTTTTTTTTTTTTTGTTGGATTGATGAAAATGTTTGCGAGTGCGAGTGTGTATTCAATAATTATGTCAAACAATGTTTTAAAACGATATTTATATGCTCTGCATTATGTCTAAGGAAATGGATTTGTTTTCAAAGTGAGATAGTGAGTTGAAATTAAAGTTTTTACTCTAGACAGTCACTATTGCCTTTTTATTGCCTGGTTTATATAGCATTCTTTGTCATCCAGTGGAAGAAAGATCAAAGTCCATTCAAGAGTCGTCATACAATGTGTACAATTGTGCAATTAATTTTAGGCCCAGAATCCATTTAAAGATGGCTTTGCATTCAGAAAAGGTGTGGATATAAGAGAAAATGCTTACAAATAGGATCCTTTCATAGCTTGATTACCAGAATGTTTTAAAGTTTAAAATTTGATTTTCTCAAACTGTCAAAAATGTGACTCTGATCTTTTTTCCACTGAGCCCTTCAACTGGTGTGGCCATCTGCTGGTGTCAAAACAAAATGTTATGGCTGGGAGAAATAACCTGTCAATAACTTGCCAATTTGCGTAAGTATAGTCATGAAAATCAAATATGACGCCTTTTTCTTCTGTACGTGTAACGATTGTAATAAAACTGCTTTCATAGCTTGTCAGTAACATTGCTTTAAAGGTGCACCTTCCTTGGCATACGGCATACCGTCCTGGTTCAGAAACCTTCCAGGTCCCTCACTGAAGGGGTTAACAATATTCTGCAGTGCACCCTACTAGTAACTAAAATCAGTGAGCAGTTTCGAGAGCCTTCTTTAATGGGTGAGATAACAGTGATAGGGTTTCATGGCAGGAAGTCTCGCAGACAGTGCCGCCAAAAGAAAACGAACGCCACAAAACATAAATTTAGTGATCATTCGTCCAGGCTTTAGTGAAGTTAACCTTTATTGGCTAGTAAATCTTCGAAAAGTTTTAATGTCAACCTGGACAAAATTGCAACATAATGTCTGAATGCAGATTCGTGCAGGGTTAGGTCCCCCATAAAACATATCAAAAGTCCCCCGAGGTCCGAGTGTCCCTTGACCAATTTTAAGCATCTTATTTCATAATTACCATAATTACTAAGGATTATATAGGAAAATACTAAGTTAACTCGGAAAACAGCTATAAATGCGGCAAAAGATCATGTTCTCTCATTTCTAACAAGTAAATTCTTTTTACGGTGACGCATGACTAATATCTATGACAGAACACATTGCCAAACACACAGATAACCATACATTTTAGTATCATATTTCATAATTAATTATTGATAATACAAAGAATTAAGTAAGAAATATAAAATGGTTCGGCAAAACAGCTGCAAATGGACATACAGGCCTTGTTTAAGTTGGTAATAATTATGTAAACTACTTTTTTTTAAAGTGACAAATGAATGATATGTATACTCGAACACACAAACCAACATACAAGTAACCATACATTAATGCTGGAATCCGAGGTTTACGAAGAGAAGTTGCGAAACATTTTATGATGAGATAGCAGCATCACAGTCATCGTCGTAGGCCGAGCATATTACAGTGTAAGATACATCACAAACATGTGCACTTGCTTGCACGCATGCACGCGCGCACACACACACACATACACACGGGGAGAGAGGGGTGGGAGAGCAAGATGAAGTCTTTGGTCCATCTGGGCACGAGGGACGATGCGATCACGGAATACTATTGTTTTATTTAACCACGACTTCATCGACCAAATCTAGGCTAGTAAATGTACGAAAACTATTCATGATAACCTCGACAAATTTGCAAAACTCACTTGCGAGTGACAAGCCCTCCCCCTCGCCCAAGCCTGGTTACAATAGATTTAGCTTCATTAATACTCGGCTCCGATTTTGTGATAAGTTTTGCTCTCCAGAAGGTGATTGATCAAATGCTACAACTGGAAAGACTGGCCTGGCTTTGCTCTGCTCGGCACCGAAAAGGAGCGTGGAATTAATGCAGGTTAAATCATTGGGATCAATGCCGACGAGGCGTAGTTAATATATAGAAGATACCCCTGCATGTTCCCCTTCAGTATGGGTGGCCTGCATGAATCCAGACCAGTATGGCCTAGACTTCTTAAGAGCCATGTAGTCTTCCATACGGTCGCAATGGCAGATGTTGGGTCGTCTTGTGTAGGAAGGACTTTGCACTGGGTGGTCTTTTCATTCCTTTGGCTTGCAGAATCTAATGTGAAGACTACCAATGGCAGCAACTTCCTTTGCAGACATGTCCTGCTTCCTTGCAATTATCTGACTGAATGGAAAGACGGATGTTGTTGCATCAATAATGCCCATGCCATGGAAAGTCCCACAGCCACCAGCCGTTAGAATATTGTAGTCAACGTTGTCTGTTACAAATTAGAGGTTTCTTGGCATGATTGTGGTACCTCAGTCCCTCGTGCAACAACAGCAGCACAGCTCTCAGAGCGCTTGACTTCTGAATGGGATGATAAAAACTTAATTTGTTTACGGTGTCAATTAGGAATCGAGAGCCGATATGATGGTGCATCTGGATGCCCAGCCCCAACTGTAGTGGGTACAGAAGTGCTCCTGGTGGCGTGGCGTGCATTAGTGCTTGCGCTATTGCATTGCTGGAAGCTTAATTGATCTCACTTTCAGTATCCACAAACAATTCTCTGAGGAACAATGATAGAGATTCTGACACAAATGCAGCGGTTTAAAAAAAAAAATTGGACAAGATGACGGATAGTCAGGTTTGTTTGAGGGCTGAACTTTAATGTCTGCTTTAACGAGCTGTGCTGCAGTTTTTATTCCACCGAGTTTCTCTGTGTCTGAGTCTGTTTTTACTTGCTGGACGTGAAATTCATACAGAATGACGACGCTGTCTTTCTTAGGGTAACAACCTCACTCTTTCCGTCAATCCCTGAACTAAAGACTTGATTACCATAGTTTCTATTAATCTTCTTTTCATTTTTTCGCTGAATGTGGCTCAGTGCTACATTCTGCCAAATAATCCTTGTGTGGAAGCAGCAGCTTTTGTGTCGTCCTGCGATCTCTCTGCTTTCGCTTTCTCCGCAAATGGCTCATCCTCAACCACCAAAGGAATGGTTTTTCCGGTGCCGAAGTTTACACTACACTGCTGGTGCTATAATGCGTCTTGAGCTAGCGGGCCTCTTATGAATTCTTCTCTAGACGCCCACGCACTGACCTCGACCAGGCATCACTTCCCTCTGTGCATAGTTTCAGTATGTAAAGAGGCTGGCCCATGATAGAGAGGGATGGAAAGTGTTTGTTGGTGGCCTATACCCTGATCCAGGGTGAGAAAGGTAATGATGATGATGATGATGATAGTTTCAGTATACCATCAAAATACTTGTTTTCAGGAAAGACTTTAACACATTTCTCCCGCCAACGGTTATTACCCATTCTCCACTTTACGACGCGGCCGCCCGCGAACGGGTATTACCCGTTTTTGAGGTTTCGTTACTCTACAGTAGTCTACAGCACAGACTAATAAATCAACCAGACTGGAAACACGAGCTTCGGGCTGTGTCGTTTTTTACGGAAGTTAATGAGATGCGGCCGTATAACCAACGTGGCCGCCGCTCGGGAAATTCCGATTCTAGTTCTATCTGCAGTAGAAATTTCTTTTTATTTGTCAAGATTGGTTGTACATGTATTAATAATGCATTATCTTGCCTATCCTTTCATTTTGTTGTCTACAGCTGCCTTTTTTTTTTATTGTTATAAAATGACCGTCTGGACTTTTAACGACCGCTGCACTGTAGCTATGCTGAAGCGTCGGTCGCAACCGTAAACCTAATGTGGCGGATGGTTCATGACCTTTCGCTGTTTTGTGACGTCACACAATGGGACCATCCAGTAGGTCTACAGTCTGTAGTTTTTATTCACAATGATTTCCCTTGATGGCTATCGAAGGGACGCTACTCTAATAATAATAGGGAACTGTTTTCGTGCAATTAACTGTATTTTTTCGCGATTCTAACCACAGCGAGGCAATTTTTCAAAATTTTTGTCAACATCCGAAACTTTGCATGAAATCTTCGTGGATAGTGACAGTAATGAAGAGATGATGAAGGACGACAGTGACGACAGTGATGAAGAATTTATTGCTGATGGTTCTGGATCTAGATCTAGTGATTCTGAAATCATTGACGTTGTCAACATTTTATAATTTTGAACTTTTTTCGTTTTGCACCTCCACACAACAATTCTCTGCATTAAAATATGACAAAAACACAGTTTTATATTAAACAGTAACCAATTCTGTACTTTTAGCACAAAAAATTTAAAAAAACAATCAATAAATAATCATTTTATGCTCTTTTTTCTATACCAAGCGCACAGTGGTCAAATTTGACAAAAATTACCTGGGCAGGGAAAAACACTCGTGTGAAAAATACTTGGGAGGAATAGTGTTTTAAAAGAAATGTGGCGGTATCCTTTTGTTTCAGTTGGGTTGCCACACAGCAGACAGTCCTTTCTGAGGTCAAATGAAAACTCTAGGCGCATATGCGAGATACTGGTGTTCCACTGCCAACCTCATTTCCTCTGACAGCAAACTCTATGGCTCTTGGATGTGTATATTTTCGGCCACAAGCAATGTGAACTTTCTGGCCTGCTTTAATTCTAATTTGGTCACCGTGCTTTTGGCTAGTTCTTTTGATGCCTTCAACCCCTTTGCACCAATATTAGTAAAGGAGACATCCTCATCGACAGCGAGCTCGCCACAAATGGCACAAGTGTCCATGATAATTGAACCAAACGTGATGCAAAAATCGAATGCATTACCATTAACTATTTCGGTTTGAGTTAAAAAAGAAATATCGGTGCCGTAGAACCTAACCATTGTATATGAGCAACGAAGCGAAAACTCCTTTGCTTCCGTTTCAATGAGGACACGGTGTTCCATACTTTTTCCATTTGACTGCATTTTTTAAAATGTTGGTAGCTCTATGTATTTATTGTTTCAAGGACTATTAGTAACAATGAGTGCTACTAAAACTGAACCATTTTGAAAAAGGAAAATATTTTTGGCAAGAATTGTCCGCTCTTTGAATATGAAGCACGAAACAATTTACTAATATTCAGCACAAATTGCCCAATCTCTAAAATGAGGAAAACGACTGAACGAACTTTGTTATTTTTCTACGGCTAGAATGATATAGTCTGCCCTGCAGAAATGGGGGGAGGAGGTGGGTGGGAAATATGGTTGCAATCTGAGACAATAAAGTAGCGGTACATAGCGGTAATTCGATGCCGGAGGTCCCCGCTTTTGTTGTTACTGACGCACGATCACAGCATTCTGACAAGATAAGGTAGTAAATTTTCTAATTAGGGGTTATCCTCGGGGTCACACAGTTCTTCGGCGACAAAATCCAACAAGAAGACGAAAGTATGGAAAGCCAGTTGGGCATAGCAGAACATTATGAAAATTTCATATTTTCAATAATTTTTTTGGAGGTGTTAGGACGCTTTATTGAAGGGGGACTTCTAATATGTTATTCAGGAACATTTTCTGCATCCAACTGTGCTAAAAACAATTATGTTGCAATTATGTCTAGGTCAAATCCTATCTTGCCTAGACTATTAAAACGTAAGCGTACTGTTTTGCAATGTAACCCTTGTAGCAACATGACTCAATCGATTATTTGAGGCCATTCATTAAGTACGCACGCGTGGGTTTGAGTTCTGAGTTTGGGGTTAACATTGCGTCGGCACGATAACGGCCTCTTCGCGCCTTTCACGGTTTTGTGAGAACCCCGCTGCAGCTTGATTCTCAGAGCTTAATCATTAAAAATGTTACAAATAAAAATGTAACGGGAATAGTTCCATGAAAAATTGTTTTATCAGTAAAGTGCTAAAATGTATTTTGTCTGGCTCTGGAATAAATTTTGTAAATTTCAGTCTTTTTCAGAAAAAAACAACAAAAACAACAGAAGATGCTTTGAGGCCCCAGGTCAGAAACTACTTCAGTCATGGATTCAATAGTGTCGTCACGTCCTCAGATTATAATATGCGTGAGATCCACACAATAAGTGAAGGGCAGGGTTATGCCTCTTCCGGTATGAAAAACCCCTACATTGGGGTGGGTGGGTGGGAGCGGGTCAAGGTTGTCGGGGTGGGGGGTGGGGAGGGGGTGTGTATAAGCTTTTGTTTTCAACTGTGGTCATGTCATGGATTGAACTTTGGTTTTGTTCATTTTTTCCCTCTGCTGGTTGAATTGTGGGGTTACATGGAAGTCATTATCATTTCTACGGCAACAGCCAAATGCATGTAGTACAGGGGAAACATCACGTCAAATTTTAAACATCGCTGCCTTATCATGAACATCCATCGTTCTAATGACCGTACGCTCGTACTTAGGGAAAGGAGGGGGATTGAGGCCAAGGGTATGAAAGGCATACAGGTGTGTTTGTTACGGGAAAGGTTGGGGGGGGGGGTCAGAACCTGCAGATCGAGTATGCGTACTTTATAAATGGCCCCTTGGTCTACCAAAACCACTACAATAAAACTAATCAGATTCAAAGCAACTAATTAACACCCTGACACTTATTTATATAAAGTCTGTAAATAAAAAAATCAACAGGCACTGATTATGATACTGGATAATAGAGGGTTAATGTCATTATTGTCAGAGTTACTGTCAGCTGCACTCATTCTCAAGGACACGTTTGGCATAGCGGGTCCCAGAAAAATAATATCTGATAAGCAGTGATATAACCCAGAGCTTTATGAACTCAAAACAACACCACCATTTGCGGGGCATGGTGTTTTTTTTTGGGGGGGGGGGTGGTTGAAGAGTTGTTTACTGAACACTTATTACAACATGCTAGTCCTGCCAAAGGAGTTGGAGGAGGGGGGGGGGGGAGGGGGCTGGAAGGTAGAGGTTCAGACTGAGGGTCAAACAAAGGAAAAAACATCCAGCTTTTTTCATGCCTTCCAAGTGCATTTCACAACAGCTGTTTTTTCCTGCCGAATAAATCTTTTAAATTATTGTAGGCGTTTTTTTTCTGTTGTTGTTGTTGCTGATAATCTAGGCCAAAGTGCAGCTGTACGAGATGTTGCCAAGCTAAGAACTGGCACACAGACGCAGCCTTGACACGAAAGGCAGAATGGCTGAAAGTTGATACACATTTTCCTTGACCCGAAAAAACAAGACTTGTCCTGAATTACAGACAAGGTTGCATTAATCGACTCTTCAAATTTAAGCTCTTTTCCGAAAGCCGCTATTTTCCCTGCGGTCCGTACGTCGTGGTAAATTTTGTTACCAGACTGTCCCGTATAGAGAAAAATGCAGGTTATGCCTATCCGTACGTCATGGGAACAATTGTTACCACACTGAGACAAGTGTAGAATAACATGGTTTCAGTCTGTCTGACCCTCGTGGTCACAAATACTATCCAATGCAGCTTTCATGGGGACTCTAAGGACCACTTTTTGTCAAAAGAAACGTTCTGTGGGATGTTTATTCTCTAAATTTATAATTGTGTCACAGTGGGCCGACCACCGTGATTCTTACTCTTAGCCAGGGCGCTAGAATATGGTGCTCGCCTATAGTTTTCTTTCAGCTTCAACCTGAATGGAAACAAGGTGTGTAATTGTAGTATGTAATTACAAAAAGATGATTATACTCGTGTGAATTTCAAACGATGCTCCGTTATGCCCCCCACCCCACCTCCACGTGCAACAATCAGGTAAGTTTTATTATCTAAGGCAGCTTTCTGCCAGTACAGGAAAAGCCTGGCAGATGCTTATTTTTTTCAATATACATGTACAATGTATACATGTACTATCTTATTATACCCGGTCCTCACCCTGTCTTAATTGTTTTTAATTTTTGTAGCAAACTGCTAAGTACCGCACTGTATTATTTAGTTCGAAATTATATCGTGGGATGAGACCTATCATTGTCATTTGCTCATGAGCACAGCATAGTAAGAAAGCCACATTATTTTTTTCACCTCCAGTTGCGTACTGCAACAATGGGTCGAGGTCAGTAAGTTGTACGACACTATTACGGTGTCCAAAAAAGTAAAGTCTGAGAAAACACAGTATAACCACAATGCGGAAAACAGTCTTTTTGGGGCAAAGACTGGCGTAATGTGGGCCCAATATTTCTATAACACTTTAACAGTTAACACTGCTCTACCGCACTGGAAGATAAGGCGAGAGCGACAATGAGAAGGATAACTTGTACATGACTCAGTGTCAGTTTATCCTATTCCTATCCGTATAATAAATTGAACAAAATGAACTTCAGAGGCGGTAAATGGGCTGTGTGGTCCATGAGAAAGACAATCACTTAAAATAATACATGTAGGATACGGAAAGAGTCAAATGGTGAAATCAAAGTGCAATGATTCCCAGAAATGCAAACGTTTCTGATTTGGGTGCAAGTGATGTTTTCGATACATACAAATTATCGAAATTAAAATAATGAGCAGTAAATAATTAACATTCCTGTTGATGTCCACACGTTGGACGTTCAACCATTGACTTATGGTTGAGGAAACTGTTCTTCAGGCTTTTCAGAATTGAGTGGGAAACATAACAAAATGTAGGACGCGAGGACCATTGAAATGACTTCCCATTTCCAATGACAGGCCTCAAAATGGGTGACCGTGAAAGAATTTCTTGATTTCTTCATGTAATCTTCAGCAACGGCTAGCCTCACATGCGTGTTACATGTTGTTCCTTCTGAGATTGAGTAGCACTAGCTGAAGCTCTATCAACTTTCATGACCATCTTGTCAGCACTGCACATTTTTGTCACTATAATGTGCCACTCACTGTCCTACTCGTCAGTTAATATCTGTGCATTTATAATTATGGCTTCGCATTCACGTCAGTTCGTCAACACTCACTTGGTCGTGCGAGGCTGTGCTCACTACCGACAGCGCTTTACAGCTTCAGGCATCATTATCTAACTGTTCCCTCAAAACCTTGGAAAAGACAGGATTTACATACGGTGTTTTATCAAACAATACACTTTCCGTCGGAGCAGAAATGAAAACCAAGTTCATACGTGGTCGATTTCGATTATCTGATATTTTATATAAAGGGGGGAAAGTAATATATAAAATGAAGAGATTTGCATATTTTGTTACATAATGGGGCCATAAAATTAAACATTACACTGAGAAATAATCATCTGTTCATATTACAGACATTTCTCTAGGTACTGTCCGTATAAAACCAAGACCCCAAATCAAAAACTAAACACATCAATGTTACCAGAATGTTGCCCAGTCGCTATTGAGGCTTGGAAATCGCCCATAAAGATGACCCGGTCACAGATCACACAAAGAGACACAGTTTACTGCAACCAAAGAAGTTACATACCCGATGTTAAGGTTTTTCTCTTTTTTTTTTTCACAACAAAGAATGAGAGGTTTGGTCGTCCGATGCCACTGTACGTTATTCTTAGCGCCCCATATAACACATACCGCTGAAATTTGATCTCCTCAAAAACCATTATTGCATGCGTTTCAGGAGGGGTTTGGTGGGTGGGACAGTGGGGTCATGTCTTCAACTTGTGTCCCCCTTTATATGTTGGGGGAAACCTGATGTCGACAGCGCGATTGTTTCACTCTTTACAGTATCTGCTGCATGGGAACATTTTTTACCACGATGTACGGACGCGTTGGGTTTAGTAAATCTCTTCTTTGCTAGTCTGGTAATTTTTGTTCCCACGACGTACTGTAAGGGGTACCATAAAGTAAGAGTAAATAAAACCCGCTAAAACAAACAAACATTCACTTCTATAGCACCAGACGAATCCTCTGATGAAACTTGAAGAATACATGGGGTTTCAGTACCGTGCTGTCAAATGTGTATTTTATATTGAATTTTAAAGAGGGCTGTGGGAACATTTCTTCCCACGACGTACGGAAAAAGGTTAGCGCCACAGGCAGGGTAGAGAAACTATAGAATCTAATATTTCCTTGAGTAGTTCAGTTCATCCATTGTAAAAATCATTACATGTTACTGCGATAGTTTTTGTGCAAACCTTTATATTTGTACTTCTTTAATCCCACTGGAAAATTTGCCTTAGTCATTGCTGCCCACTTACAACTGGAGCAGACACGTCGACGCCATAGTGCAACGCCGTTCGGCGGTTTTGATTTTGGGGGGGGGGGAGGGGGGGAGGGGTGGCAGGGATAAATTTTATTCGGCTTATTCGGCCTGCTCTTCTCGATTTCCAGCTGCCAAATTATTTCGTCCTTATCCGAGAAGACTAAGTGCACGATCCTAGCTACCATAGGATCAGGGACAGGAAAATACGAGAAAAATGCCCAAATTCCAACATGCCTGCACCCACCGGGATACGAACCCGGTATTTTCGGCATGAGAAGCGAGCACCTTGCCTCAGACCACAGCGTCACGATCCAGTTGATAAGTTATCAGACAGACAATTTTATGCCCATTGAACTAGTCTGAACAATTTCCTGTATCTCGCCGCAGGCATTTCCGAACCCCTCCCCCAACACACACACACCCTTTTTTTTTCAACCTATCCCTCATCTTATACAATGTTCACAGAAAAGAGTAAGGGGTCAGTAACATCCGCCTCTTTGCGAAAAGTAAATCTGTTCCTGCCAACTTTCAGCAAATGAAACATTATCCATATCGCCATTTCAGTAATGTTATAAGAAACAACTATGGCGGTACATGGAATGAAAGCAATGCAGTCTTAGACATAGGTTTGTTTATTGCGCGTTATGATTCACATTATATATTATTACGAGATCACAGCTGCGAAGGATAGCGGACTCTATCCAGCAGTTAGCGTTCAGTTTGATTCGTATATTAAGTTTATCACTATGAAATAATGTCTGAAGGCGTGAAAATGAGTAGAAACGCATATTTTCAAATGGACTAAAATCAGAAGACCAATCCATTTCCAAAGGAGTTAACCTGATTTAATGCCCAGCAGTCCATATCTTGAAACACGTCACCGAGCCAAATGTTCTGCAACTGGATTATTTCCTGATCAACAAAATAAATGATTTTTCTTGATAAATATTTATATTCCCATTTGACCATTTCAAATTAGTTTTGCAAGATTCAGATTTGTTATATTATGGCTAAGTGAATATACGTCAGGGCATTAGAGGATTAATTTAATATAAACATTATTGTGTACTTTTCAGTGGAAAACATATGGACATGAAGACGATAAGTTCCACAATCAACGAAGGAGGTTGGGGGTGGGGGAGGGGGGGGGTGAGTTTGAGTGTGAGTTTGAGTTTGGGTTTTAAGGTGCGTCTACTTGACAACGGCCACTTTACGCCTTTCACTGTTTATGTGCGTATTTTATTTATGTTTGGGTTTGGTAGACCTCACACCTGTTGGTATGACATGGTGATTATAATCCAATCTTGATAAATGGTTTGTAGGATTTCAGGAAAATACTCTTTCCAGCCTCCCATGTCAGTTTCCCTTGCAAACCGGCGCAGTGGTCCAATGATTGCAGAGTTTGACCTGGATGCCAAACGTCTCAAGTTCGATTCCTGCATGGGGGGCGTGGCCCATCTGACTTCTCCAGTGTTGTTTAAGACACTGGCACGCCTTCGTTTTGATAGATTCGCGCCATCAGAAAAGGAGCATTGAACCCCGGAATCAAAACAACAAAGACAGCAGCAACAGCAGCTGCAACAACAACAACAACAACAACAAGATTTTAAAACAACAATAGTTTCCCAGGCCCAAATCTATTTACGATGGATATTTCCACCCGTAGGGTCAGTCATTTTGAATCAACTACAATCCGTTTATTATGAAAAATAACATTTCGTTGAGCCAGTGACCTTGCACCAGCCTGTCAGGCCAAGGTCACGTTAGATAGCCTTTTTAGTACCCATCATCGCCAAGAATTGGAGTAGTCGTTATCATTGTTTGCCAAGTGTTATCTGTCAGAGACTTGCTAGGGCTGTGTACATGACATACATCGTTCAAGTGGCTATGAGAGT
Source organism: Onchidella celtica (assembly GCA_963931925.1). Lineage (NCBI taxonomy): Eukaryota > Metazoa > Mollusca > Gastropoda > Systellommatophora > Onchidiidae > Onchidella > Onchidella celtica. The sequence goes on along the minus strand of OZ007574.1, from coordinate 28,748,726 downwards.
ATTCTCGCGCCGTTGATCTGATCGGGTGAAACAAGCTTTTCGAGGCTTTGAAATTGGACATTTATATCCATTTGTTGATAGTGCAAGCAGTGATAGACATTGTATGCGACGTCAGTATTACAGGATTATCACCTGGGATGGGTCTGGGTTGTATGGGAGAAACATTTAGACTTTACAGATGAGAAGTAGGTATCGCTTTCCGTCTTTGTCTTTTATCTTTGTTTTCCCAGATTGTTTCTCCCCTGCTAGAGAAATATGCCCTCCGAGATAAGGAAACGCAGAAAGAAAGAGAGAAAGAGCGAGCGAGAAGTATTTATGTTCTAGCACGAATGCTGTTTCATAAGATTTCATCTAACCTCTCGGCCTTGTAAACTAAACACCTCAGGTCCCCCCCCCCCCCCAAGCCTTTTTTTTCTTTCCTGTGAGTGGTCTGTCATTAGCATAATGGAGAATTTGACATTTCGTGGAATGTTCTTTTCTCAGTCTAATGAATGGCAAATTCAGGCCTACCACAAAGGATAGGCCTACTTTTTGTTTGGGGAGCTGTTTCTGATTTTCGCTTGAGATTATTGACAGGTGACAAGTGGAACTGTTTCAGTGTTTGTATTTTATATTTTGTGTAGGCCTATGTGTAGGCCAAAATGAATGATTCTCTCTGTTCAAGGCCATCAACATGAATTTTCTTATAAATTGTCCATCACTAATAATTGTGTGTTTCTCAAAAACTGAATTCTATAACAAAATTTAGATGTTGGGAAATTAATAAAATAATGACATTCCATTTTAATAATTTCTTTAAGAAAGTCTTCAACTGGAGGAGTTTTCTTGTTTTCTTTGATTAAAACAGTACGGTAACGAAAAGACTTGAAACATTTAGTTTGTTTCGTTTCGCAAGTTAGATTTTTATTCCATCGGAAGACTTAATGGATCTGAACACGCTTACAAGATGATCTCAGTTTCTAACCAAAATAGAGTTCGATCACTCTCATATTCACGGGCACAGTTAATCTGTTCGTCTCCATCTTGGCGCATATAGGCGATTTTGATTGGCCGACTGTTTGCATGGTGACGTCGACATTGTGTTTCAGTGAGATCCAACCAAAGATCTTACTGAACACAATACAAGTTGAACGCATTTAGAATTGAACTTTGACCTGGCAGCCATTTTACACGTACTCTAAGATCAAGGAGCATGGCGTCCCATAGTGGTGACTCGCTAGATCCCTTTGCGAGCAAAAGGATAAAACGGTAGAATCAAACATTACAAAGCGTAGACGGCGCTGATATGTACAAGCTGCCAAAGGACAGATGGCCGGCTAACAACCAACCGAGCTCCCAAACATCACATTATTCTGACATATTTCATTATTTAGTGTCTACACATTGGATCAGTTCAACGTAAGTGGATTTTTCCGAATTATGGAGCTGGAAATATCAGTCCCTCTGTTACTTTCCCCTCGCGTGTACGAGTCCCATATATATATATATATATATGAAAAAAGCTTTCGCTTTTGTCCGACGTTCGATCTCGACAACCAAACATGGCCCATTGTGAACAGCATGGACAAGCAAAATGGCGGGCGGAAGTACACAACGTAGGCGTGTGATGTCATGTTTGTTCAACCTAAAAGCTCTTTGGACCCAACCCGTCAGCCTAGTCCTTGAAACTAATTGTTGTGATTTTACCATCTAACTAGACCGCCGATCAAAATCACTGATGTGCGCCAAGGCTTATCTGAGGCACCAGTAAATCTGTACTCTTTGATCACAACAGAAGCAATGCTTATAATCATGCAGTTGTGTATTTTAACAATTTCAGCTAAAGTGTTATCTGTCAAGTTTGAATTTCAAGCAAGTACATTTTGTAGATAAACCGAAGGAAATTTTGCCCAAAATCTCTAGATCTCAGGAGTAAACAAGACACAATACCTGATCTTGTAATGTGCTCTGAAGTGCATTCAAACTGCCACTCACTTCAGTGCCAAATTGTTCCTTCATATTCCTGTTCACTTAAGGAAAATCGTATGGGCACAGCTAGATAAACAGTGGGGCGTATTGTGCTTCGACAAGAAGCCATAGTTCTGTACAGCCTTTATAGTGATTCATACAAAAATGGCATCAGATAAGGGATTCTAAAATGGGGAGGCACCTGGACCCCAGAGAGAGAAAATTCAAATCTAAATGGAACAATTTTAGCTAGAGGAGAAGTGGGGGAAAGTATGCGGGTGGAAAAGTCGAGTGGTTTTTTGCGATATTGTTGCATGCGACATTTTGCCGCTTTTGAGGTTTTTGCCATGAAAATGGTTTCTCTCAATCCTAATTTTATGATGTATAAGTGTCATAATGGGTTTATTTTTGTGGGTATTTTTAGGCCAGTTTCGAGTTTGAAGCGTATTGAACAAAACCTTGACTTTTCACAACTCCTCATTTTCTCGAATAGGCAAAAATGCAGAAATAACAATGTGGAAAATACCCGACGAAAGTATTAGATGACCGTTCAGAATGGGAGGGGAAGTGTGGAAACCTGGGATCGCAGGTGAGAAATTTGGCGTGGGACACTGAAAACTACTTTCCGGAGGGTTAAAATCATCTTTATCATCATCATCATCATTGACAAGAAGAAGAAGAACAACAACAACCATAAAGGGACGACAACACATCAACACCAACTTTTCAACACACGATGGATAGGACAAAGAGGAAGGCTCTTTTCAAAACCTAATAATAATTTGTAAAGCAGAGGACATGAGATTAAAATTCAGATCCCACTTCACTGTAGACTCAAAACACATTATTATGAACACCATGAGCTGAGAGGTCGTTTTGCTCCAGCAAAAGCAATAATATTTATATATATCTTCATTTACAATACAAACGTACGGGATTAGTTTATGAAGTAAACATTTTGGCCGGATTAGATTTTTAAGGAGTTCAACATTAAGTTTTTATACTGTCAAGTAATTCCACTTTGTATAGTGGTTGGGATTAGATGTGATTTTCGAGGGGCCAAGGCAGGTGAATTACCTGGGGCGATCCTGTTTGTCTGTACATTACCCAAGGTGTGATATTTGTCTCTGAGCGTGTCTGTCCGTCTAAGAGAGACAGAGACAATAACGTGTGTATGGATTGTGTGCATGATTGCGGTCTCTGAGTTTGTCTATAATAAGGTGTCAGAGAAGTAGAGAGATTAATGTGTGTGTGTTTTGTGTGAATGAGAGAGAGAGAGAAATAAATGGAGAAAAGGAGCGAAACAGAGAAAGAGAGAGAGAGAGAGAGAGAGAGAGAGAGAGAGAGAGAGAGAGAGAGAGAGAGGGAGGGAGAGAGAAAGAGAGAGAGAAAGAAAGAGAGAGAGGGTGTGTTTGTGTGTTTGAGCAGCACTTTGCACTTTTCACGGTCTATTTTGCTACTTTACTTATATTTGATATTCAGAGCTTCATCAATTAAAATTTCTCAAGTGGAATTAAATGGTTCCATCTAAATTTGATCACAATGGTAAAATTCTCAAAAGTTGTGTTGTATGATCTGAAAAGTTTTGTAACTCAATACAAACGTTTAAAAAAAAAATAAAAATAATAATGTACAGCATTTATATAGCGCATATCCATTTAAAATGCTCTATGCGCTTAACAGAAACAACATGTCAACCACAGAGCAGAATGGAGCTGCCTGCGAAGCGCTCAACACACTGCACTGCTTCTTTCTCTCTCCCTGTCTCGCTCACTCTCTCTCTCTATCTCAGAGCAAATTGTAACGCAGCCTGATAGGCGCAGTTCACAACTCACAACAGTTCACAACTCACAGCAGTTCACAACACACAACTCAAATAATATTTGAATATTTATTAATAACAATATATATTTAATAATGAATAATAATAAATTTTGTTGTTGCTGGTGGGGGAGGGGGGATGATATGGATAAATTTTAATCTATTAATTTCAATTTTCAATTTTGCCCGGGCAGCGGCCTTTCGGCCTGCTCTTTACGATTTCCAACTGCCAAGGTATCTTTAACGTGCGCAACGTGCACACGGGCCCTCCGAATTTTTTCGTCCTTATCCGAGAAGACTAGGTACTCGATCCTACCCCCCAATAGGATCAGGGACTTGAAAATATGCGAAAAATCCAATTTCCAACATGCCTGCACTGCCCGGGTTTTGAACCCGGGACCCTTGGCATGAGAGGCGAGCACCTTGCCTCTAGACCACCTTCTCCCCGCCTTGTCCCCAAAATCAAATTGTAGACCTTGCCTCTTTCATAAAGGACAAGACGCTCTGTGGGTTCACTTCGGAAAATGCTTCTTTCATAGATCCGAGAGAGAGAGAGGGAGAGAGAGTAAGAGAGGATGGAGAAGAAACCACCTTTGCTGTGTCATGAGACAATGTAAGTCAACTAACTATCAATTTCACCACAATCCCAGGTTTACTCGTCCATTATTACTCCCGCCTCCCCAGCCCCTGTTAAGTAAACAACATCAAGTTCTTAAACCCAATTTATGGCTTTGCTGGTACAATGTAACTGGCTAGCTGCTAATTTCCGCCCATTTCCTCTGAACTGATCATGGTATTTTTGTCACCTCTTTGCACCAAATTCTATTACGTTTGTTATGCAATCTCTGTAAAATCAATTCTTTTAACAAGCTAAAAGAGTGCTAAAGAAGATCAGTGAAATAACATTATGCAAACTCCACGAGCAGAGTTCAGTGGTGGTCCAAGATTTTGACGCCTATGGAATACTGGATAAGGTCTGTTTTGTCTCGGCTTTGGTGTGAGACGTCAACTGTGTCTTTAAACGGGACCTCATGCACTGGGGATATCGAACCAAGTCTCCTCACTGATTTGGGAGCGCCCAGACTTCTTTGAATTAACTGGCCGAAAGTGAGACCTCGCTAGCGTGCTGAGTCAAAACGCAAAACAGACGACCCGTGCGCCACCCAGAGCTGTCTTAGGGCACAGTGGGCAGTTGCCAAGGGGTCCCAAAGGTTTAGGGGCCCGGCCCCCACGCATGCAAATTTACATTGGTTTCTGCGTAGTGGCGTAGTTAGGAGGCCACCACCTCTTGCTTTGCCCAAAGGCCCATAATGATGTCAAATCGGCCTTTGAAATAATAAGGTAAACATTGCAGATACCTATACAAAAATTACGAGAGTTGAATGGATACAGTTGAGCGAATGTCCGGACGTCCTAATTACAAGGTGGACGGATGGGCTATGCGAATACGAGATTACTGTAACAAAAGTCACATGAGGCATAGCATAGTGTCCTTGTTATTTGGCATGGAATCAGTCACCCCTTAGGCTGTACACTTACAATTACATCGATGACTTCCTCCACATTATATTGAACCAACGAAAACCAACGAAGTGAAGTTTTCGATGTTTGATAACCTGTGAAATGTTAACTTGTTTTCCCGTCTATTACTCCGTGCAAATAAAATTAATATAATATTATTCCTATCTCTTGTACATAATGACCAAAAGTACACGGCCCACATATTATGTCACTTTTATTAGCCAGAGCTCACGTGTTTTCGAAGCTAAAGCACAATAAATTATTCTTTCTGACCCGTGAAAGGGAAAATAGGCTCGCATCATGTGGGAACATGATATTCTTCACTAATATTATTCAAATAGCTCCCCTGGCACGTACATGCCCGTAACTTTGGTTTTCTTGTATCATAAATCAACAAAAGAATATCAATCTGAATTATTTTCATGTCAAATCTTCATCTCAACGACTGCTTAAACTATTGCAGAGGTAGATGAATGTCAGTACGAGTAACCTATTTATATCTAATCATACGGTAAATCATTGTATCTCTGAAACAGCTGGGTATGATATGGTGATCACATATCATATGAAATGTCTGAAACATAATGCTCGTCTACACTGTTTTTGAGATGTACAGTGTGATCTGTCCTTGTAATGCAACATCTGTGCTGTCTATGGGATGGACTAGCTTCGGTAGAAACTTATTAAAATTTGATAATTCCATATAGAACGGTAAGTATACAATTTGAAGGCTTTTTCTGACAGAGAAAAATTTTGATACGATCAAAACCTTCTAAAATTATGAAATTAGTAAATTTTGTTATATCCACTGTTACCTAATTTTCTTTATGTATGGATAAAGGTTTGCCACCCTGTCACTGACCATCTGGGAATACAAGTGTCATATTTCACTGACAGCTTTATACATGACAGGTGTTAGCAGGGCTCGGTAACCAGGTCTCATTACTGATTTCTATACTTCAATGAAATTGAATTATCCACGGGGATGTCACGGTGGTCCAGTTTTGACAGCTGGCCGTGTAAACTGTGAACGAAATAGTTTTGAATGATTAATATCCAAATGGAAGTTAAAAGACACGTTTGCTATGGGGGAAGTTTGTTACTCACCGAACTCTGGCCTAAAGAAAAAGATTATTGAATTAAATATCAGTCGATTTCGTCGCAATAATTGCACTTGAGTATATAATAAGTTATGTTGTGGCATAATTATTGTCCTGCCAGGGCCTTCAAAAAGTGCCAACTTGTTTCGGTCGTGCTGTAAAGAAAGCCTAATGTATTGCCACAGTCAGTGTGTTTACATCATGTGTTTCACTAGATGGGATGGATATGTTTCTCTTTTCATAGCTATGTAACAGCATCTGTGTATGTGTGTGTGTGTGTGTGTGTGTGTGTGTGTTTTCTTTCTTTCTTCAAGCAGCCAGAAATTAAAACTGGGCTTTAAATAAAACGCGTGCTACCCTAATGTGTAAATTTATGTGTGTACGCTTCATAGAAATTTACGTGCAAAGATTCAAAGTGGAAATCGGCCATTCCTCATTCTAAAGACACGGCCATAAACGAGCTCCAGGACAGGAATTACGCTTTGTTCCGGTTTGTCCAAACGATACAAACCATTTTGGTAAACACCCGCTGGTACACTTCCTTACGGTACGGTACAGCCAGGCGAATGGATATCCTTCGTTCTATCTGTACCTGTAACATTATTTTCCTGTCTTATTTTCTCGCTTCATGGCATTTCATTGCTCTAATGTTCCACTCCGCATAAGAAGGCAGATGGGTAGCAAACCGTTTCAATTCAAATGTCTTGAAGCAGTATGACATTCTGAAAGATCGTAAAATGTGCAAAACTTCTGACAGATTGTGTGTGTGGATTCGTGCTGAATAGTTCATTTTTTTTGTTTGTTGGTTTGTTTGTCTACCTTAGTCATTGGCTCTATCTGTTTCTTTTCTGGACTCTAAAAGTGTGGTGCTGGAGACGATAATGGGTTTACATCCTTGAAGCCAGGCCTGTGGAACAAAAAATGCAAACGCTCAAAATAATGAAGAAAAAACCCCCCACAAAGAATTAAAAGAAAAGAATATGATAGACAAAAACCACTATTGAAGAAGCAGGGACCACGTATGGATGAAGATAAATAGACAGAGGCGTTCAATTTCATTCCGTGCTTCACCTAGGATCATTATTGCTAGCAAAATGTAACCTATATCGATTTCTCCATCAAGGCGCCCGACCATTTCTTCACGGTTCGGATGGTGATGATGAGAATGATGGTGATAATGTTGATAATGATTACATCGAACCATTTGCACTAGAAGTAATCAACAGGTATGTGATCTGTGTTGGACAGACTTGGTTGTTGTTGTTTTTGTTTTTATTGGAAACAGACGCCTTTTTAATTTTTTTTGAGTACAAAGGCAATAAATTTTCTTGGTACACTCACCTATGTTGCTCCAGACAAAACAAATAATCAAGAGTCATGATTGTGTTGTACAACCGGGCAACAGGAAGTTGTCAACAACGACGTGATCCTGGCAAACCTGTCATGCTGAGCTATGTCACTTGTGACAGTTGAAGATACACTACAGACAACTACATGTAGTAAAAAAAAAGTTAGACACGAACTTTGTATTAGACAGAAGGATGTACATGACATTAATTAACATGTTGGTTTTGTTTTACCAATTCAGTGTCGCTACAAAGGGATTTTACTCTCTCCCGCACATCAACTCCTCCTTTCAAGTAACATAATTATAATTTTATTGCAACCGTACACCTGTCTTAAATACAAAAATCGTAATTGTTTATGATTATTCTCACTGTGGAACAAAACAAAGCAACAACAACAAAAAAAAACACGTTATTTCTTCTTTGGCCATACCATGTACCACGGTGTCACAAATTGAACTGTAGGGGCATTGGCAAGAAAGAGAAAAACTAAGGAAAGGGAACACAGAAAACAATCATAAAAAGTGGAAAATAAGACAGCTTCTTCTCTACTCTCCCCCCCCCCCCAACCCTTGCCCCACCCATAACAACAACAATAACACAGAAACAAAGATAAAAAACATGAAACAAATAAAAACTACAATAACACAAGAACCGCAAGAGACAATTTAAAACTGAACATTAAAAAACATTAGCCGTTATGCAAACAACAACGAGTTTATCACAAGTTCTACAGATAGATAGATAGCTAGATAGATAGATAGATAGATAGGCAGAATGACAGAGAGACAGACAGACAGACAGACAGACAGAGACTGATAGATAGATAGATAGATAGATAGATAGATAGATAGATAGATAGGCAGAATGACAGACAGAAAGATAGATAGATAGATAGATAGATAGATAGATAGATAGAATGACAAAGAGACAGACAGACAGACATATAGTCAGATAGATAACGACGAAAATGAAAACAGTGAAAAAATAAAACAGACCAGAGCTCGAGGGATCATTCACACTAGAGGACAGAAGAGACAGCCGAGTGTGACAGCTGGTCGGGCGAACACATTGCACTATTCTATAATCCGTAGGAATGTGGTCGTAGTGTCGGGAAAATGTGGTAAATATTACATGAGTTGCCGTTCACACGGTGATTTATATCACCCCTGTCATACTGCACCATTTGAAAACAAAGCCGATTCCTATATCATATAATATACACGAGAGATCAGAAAGTTATTTGATACAAATGTATCCATTTCGGACCTTGTTTTTTTTTTTTTTAGCTGTCCTTTGACAGTGGTTACACTAATAACGTTATAACGACATCGGCGAAAGTGTCTCAATGGTTAGAGCACATGGCTCGTGTATGAGCGGTCCCTACTTCGAATCTCTCCCAGCGTAGTTTTTTCATTGCATTTTTTGAGGGTACTCACTCGTTGGCAGCCTAACGGACCCAACGGGAGCCACGCTTGTTTGATAATTATGTACTCATTGCCATGAACAGAAATATAAAACTCCAGCATAAATAATATCGATAGATAAATAATTAAACTTGGATAAATAGATAAATTAATAAACTTAGAGAAAAAGATAAATAAATAAGTAAATACATAAATAAATAAATAAATAAATAAATAAATAAATAAATAAATAAATAAATCCATCGCAAGGGCTAGTAATACAATTAGTTTACTACCTGCGCACTGATAATGCACTAATGCTACCAGCGCAAGAAATACCACCACACTGCAGCTCTGCTAATGCAGCTCTTAATAATTCTTTATTTTTAAGCCAACACAGTTTATTTCAAGTTTTAGTTTATTGTAGGCCTGACGGCCAGTTCAAAATATACACAAGAATCGTGCAAACAAGAGTTGATACCAGACAAAACTGCAAGCATTGTTTACTGTACGTTATCCTGGAAAATGAGAATTAAAAAAAAAAAAAAAGTGACTGGCCGTCGAAAACCACTGCAACCCAACAAATAATCTTGAAAATAGACAATGAAGACCCGACATTCATAGGTGCCTGTGATGGATTATAAATCCTGTAGCGTAATTGTTAACTGCCCATCTTCATCGACCGGTAATTAATAATTCCGGTGCACATTATGGCTTCCACCATGCTCAGTAACGCAACAATAGGCTGTACAAGTTGCAGTTACTGAATGAAAATAGACGTCGCGAGATTGTTTGTATTCCTGTGTACATGTTTGTATTGCAACGGTGCAGTGTTATCACTTTTCAGTGCAGGAAGTAAGTACCGATAGGTTATGCTGTTTCACACTTTTTCGTTTTGTTCAGTGTCTATCGCACACAGTTTATACAGTTCTCCCCATCTCTTTCTCGCCCCTCCCCCTCTCTCCTGAATTCTTTGCCGGTCTGGCGTAAACAAATTCTTCACTTTCTCATCATCAGCTGAGCGGCACGTGACCCAGCAGCCAGCTGACATCACGCGTTTTATCAATCGAAGGTTTTGGCAAGGGCGGGCTTGTTGTTGTTCTCAGCTCTCGTCTTCCATGCAGCGGTTTTCGTGATGTTTTTTCCAGTTTCTACCGAAGACGCCGACTCCTGTTGATTACTCGTTTATTTTTGTCTCCACATAACAGTGTATTATTCCTTCGTGTTCAAACAGAATTTATTGCAGCCGTAAAAGCAGTGATTTGTTTCATCTGACGTCATAACAATTGTGCTGCTACGAAATTTTGAATTTTTATTTTGACCTCTGTTGGAAATTCCAATGCTGTGTGTTTTGTTCTCTTAAGACTTTCAGTTCCTCTTTTTGATTCTTTTCGAGTGGGCATGCCCAGTTGACGAGCCAAGAAAAACAAAACACAACAATAACAAAAGAAGACTTAGCAAAGGTGCATGCTCAACAAGGGAGGGGGTCAAAGTGGGGGCATGCATCACAATTTTTGGCGACGTGAGTGCAACAAACCAATGCGCCCGCGAGCTGACATGACACTACACAAGACACAGCACACCGAGAGGAACCATTCCTTCTCCCATTATATTTCCACAAAGTGCGCGCGTATAAATAGGGCGGGTACACAGACTAATAAAATACCCAGACTGGATGAGCCCATTGTGTGACGTCACAAAACAGCGAAAGGTCATGAACCATCCGCCACATTAGGTTTACGGTTGCGACCGACGCTTCAGCATAGCTACAATGCAGCGGTCGCTAAAAGTCCATACGGTCATCATTTATAATAATAAAAAAAAGGCAGCTGTCGACAATAACATGAAAGGATAGGCAAATGAATGCATTATTAATACATGTACAACCAATCTTGACAAATAAAAAGAAATTTCTACTGCAGATAGAACTAGAATCGGAATTTCCCGAGCGGCGGCCACGTTGGTTATACGGCCGCATCTCATTAACTTCCGTAAAAAACGACACAGCCCGAAGCTTGTGTTTCCAGTCTGGTTGATTTATTAGTCTGTGGGCGAGTACTAGTGTTTTGCGTTGAAGTACGAATTGCCGTGGTGCGCGTTGTTGCATTGTTGACATCGATGACACGCGCGCAAATCGACGGACGGACTGTGGTAAGTTGATTCGTCACGGTATCTTATGTCCCGGACACCACAGGGCTCTATAGAACTCTGCGCATGACATTAACAAGTTGAGAAAAACAATAAAGTATCTTTGCCTGTAAGGAGTGCATTACAGTCTTTGTTAACATAGATTACTCAGGATGAATCTTGGCGTACCATTAATCCATATATCATTCACACCAAACTTTCCATACGCTATCATACAAATTATCCTTCTGTTTCTGAAGTCCTTCGGTTGTATTCCATGCAGTCTCCACTGCCAGGGCTTTTCGGGAGAAGGGATGTTCGTAACAACTTTCCTTGCTAAGTTTCACTATAGAGTTATCCGCGTCGCTATCTGTGGAGGGCGGCATGCTTTATAATGCTTAATGAACACACACGTATACACACATTCACAACTTGCTAGTTATTGTAAAATGAAGTCCTTTCTCATTTTTGACTCTTTTGTTCTTCCATACTGCAAACTATTCTCCTTTCTTTGCTTCCACTCCTTTTATAATGTAAATTGTAATGTAACATCAAAATACTATTTTGTCAAATAATTTTCCACCCCCCACCCTCCCAAATCGCAATGTTAATCATTATCTCTCTTTCGTGTCTTTCACTACTACGATACACTATCCCCTGATTTCGTGGACTGATGTCAAATTATTTTGCCCCTTCGTCTCGATATTAATTAATCGATATCTTTATTTCGGGTTCTTGGCTGGGAAGACATAATTTCAATATTTTAATCTCTTTGGGGCTAAAGGAAATTCAGTTGAGAACCACTGATATTGAGGATTTCAGGTCAAGGTTAAAGCGTGTGTGAAGCAAACAAGTAAAATATGTCATGTCATGGCGGTGTTATCTCTTTCTCTCTCGTTACAATGGTTTCTTCCTTCTCTTGATTGTTACGTTACCAAAACCGTGATCTTTATTTTGTTGCAAAGATGGGATCTATTCAAACCGGGACCAACTTGTTCATTTTCTTCACTGGTCGCTCTCCCATGTTACGAACGTCCTATTTTCTGCTTTATTGGTTTGGGTAAAGAATCGTTAAGTGTCCCTGGAGGTTCTGCCGCGAGTAATTTTATTATTGCTGAAGCATCTTGTGTAAGACCGCTCGCCCTCAATTGATTTTGCTCTAATTAAAGCCCTACAAGGGCAGCAGATTCAATACAAAAAAAAAAAGGGGGGGGGTGGGAAGAAGCACGATGCTTATTTTCTTACCATTTGCCCCCACTAAAAGTAAAAAAAACAACCCAGCAACCTAAAAAACAGAAACTTGAAGCAGTGAACATCTGGGACAATATGATCACAATATCCCCCATCCCCCAAATTTCTCTTTATCTCTAGTCTCCATCCATCCATCCACCCGTCCATCCATCAATCCTTCCTTCCTTCCATCCATCCATCCATCCATCTAGCTCTCTCAATCTATCCATCCATCTCTCTTGCTTTGGAGAAAGTTGAGAGTTATACGTCTAAAATGAAAAAGTGATTGGCATGCCAACGGAAAAACCGGGGGAATTAAAAAAGGCAGACAATCTCATTCCGTTCCATGCAAGCTGCCAAATTGCAGTTCTTGTGTATCTAATATAATAATAATATTGCGGCACGTCTTCGGTTACGCTACTGCTCGTGACGTTCTTTATTGTTCCTTCTCCATTTTCTGAAAAACTGAAGATCTTTTAGTAATGTAGAAGAGGTATAACTGCACACTCAGACACTTGCTTTTAAATGCGTTGTGGTACTGATCAAGCTGTTTCACAGTTCCGATTTATTATAACTCCTCGTCATAAGACTAAACCCACAAACGTTTAACGTTGAATTTCCCAGTTGCGCAAATAGTGGAATTGAACAAAAGAAAAAGAACCAAGGTCACGTACTGACATCAACACCTGTGCACCTCAGCAGGTTTCTGAGACCATTGGAGAATCATCTGCATACGGGAGCTAATGCTTACTCATCAACATGGCTTAGATATTGGAGCCAGAACCACTAGAAATGTTACCGGCAGACCTGTACCGCCGGTCATTGGTTTACCTCCCCTGAGTGACGGTCGATCTAGGTCAAGAGATCGAAGGGGCTGTATCGATTAAAGCCCAGCAAAGCTGAGTTACCGGCTCCGGTTCTCCTCAATTGTCGGGTTACAAAATGGGAACTGATTTTCAGCCCTCGTAAAATGACCACCAATCATCCCCACTTTGACCAACCACCACGTCTCCTCAGAGATAATATTGCAGCGTGATCAGAGATTTGCAGTCCCGTAACAAAAACGTAAAAATAAATGAGCCTAAACCTCTGCTGGGGATAACGAAACCTTTCATAGTTCAACACCGTGACAATTCTCCTATGTTATATTGTCAAATGAATACGAAATTGTAATCTCAAAATAAAACGTGTGTTTCTTTTATATCATTAATTATTTCATTATTGTCGGTCAGCTGAGTGCTAATAGCAATTCGCGACCATAGTTCTGATTTGTTTCAACTCTACTTTTTGAAGAACTGAGAAATTCCACGGCAAACGTTTGCGGCTTTAGTATTATGATAGGGAGTTAGAATAAATCGGAACTGTGAAACAACTTGATAAGTGCAACAGCCCATTTTAAACATGTGTCAGAGTGTGCATTCGTTGTGCCACTTTTACCTACTAGAGATGTCCAGTTTTTCAGAGAATGGAGATAGAACAAACAAGAACTGAGGCTGCCCTATGATTGTGGGCGGGCTGAGTGCTTTTAGCAAGTGTCGGACAGTGCAAATGCAATCCATGTGAAAAGGCCCTCAGTCTTCTGGGGATAATGGCCATCGATTTGAGAATCACGCCACGAAGACATTGAGACTTGATGGTGGGAGGATTGGGCCGGCCATTAATGTTTGGCTGACTTCCTAGGGAACGTTTTTTTTTTCTTCTTAAGCAAGAGAGATTTTGGGTGCGGAGAGGCGGGCAACTTCACCCTAGCCATTTTTTTTACATCGTATCTTCCACTTCGTTATCACTGTTTGTGTTTATCTATCTATCTATCTATCTATCTATCTATCTATCTATCTATCTATCTATCCATCCATCCGTCCGTCCGTCCGTCCGTCTGTCTGTCTGTCTATCTTTCTGTCTGTCTGTCTGTCTGTCTGTCTGTCTGTCTGTCTGTCTGTCTGTCTATCTATCTATCTATCTATCTATCTTTCTGTCTGTCTGTCTGTCTGTCTGTCTGTCTGTCTGTCTGTCTGTCTGTCTGTCTGTCTGTCTATCTATCTATCTATCTATCTATCTATCTATCTATCTATCTATCTGTCTGTCTGTTTGTCTGTCTGTCTGTCTGTCTATCTATCTATCTATCTATCTATCTATCTATCTATCTATCTATCTATCTATCTATCTATCTATCTGTCTGTTTGTCTGTCTGCTTGTCTGTCTGCCTGTCTGCCTGTCTGGCTGTCCATCTGTCTATCTGTTTATCAATCAATCAATCGGTCTATACATACCAGGCTACATAATCTTGCAAAAAAAATTCTGAGCGGCTGCAATTTTTGAACCGCTGGAGATAATTGAATGAAATAAAAAAGGCTTATCGTCTTTAACTCAATTACTACTGATCCCATAAATGAACGTCTAAATGCGCATTTCAGGCAGGATAGATACGATCAAAACATTTGATCCGACCTGCTGAAACCTATTATATAGATTTGAACTCTATTGCTTGGTTGTCCATGATGAGACATAATGTCATTAAAAAAAGGAACGTTTTTTATTTCAAATGAACAATCTTTGTTTATTTCATCAAAAGAATACAGAATTTACCTCATTCGTTCACAAGTTACAGCTGTTTAAAGTTTATTGCAAGATGCAGCTCAGAATATCCATCTATTTGTCCGTTCGTCCGCCCGCTCGTATTATCTGTCTGCATGTCTGTCTATCTGTCTGTCAATTCATCTATCTTTCCAGTCGCCCTTTGTCCTGTCTAGATTTTTCTTTTTGTGTGCGACCTTCCTTCTCGCTTTTACTTTTTGTTGTACCGCTGGCACTTTCACCTATATATTATAAAATTGCCACCAGCGGAAAGGTAGTAGAACTAGAGCCATCTGCCAGCCCAATCAGTCCCTAGCGTTTCTGAGCCCCCATTGCAAAAGACAATTCGTCACAAGGATGGGCCTGATCAACCTCTCACACGTTAAGGACATGTAGTCGTGGTCATCCTCACTTGCGAGGGACGAACGTCAGAAATACAATTACCTAACCCAAACAACAGCATCTTGCAAAGTTATTGAACCAACTCATTAATCAGCTTGTCTATCTCCTCCCAACCCACCCTATCCTAATCACTGCATTTCTAAAAGAAAATCTATCTTTCTATCTTATTTATGATAAAAGAAAACGCGGAATTTTTAACAAGCCTTGCCGCCGCCTGTACAACCGGGATTTCCCTGAAAGTTTACAGATTTGCCTTCCTTGTGGGCCTGCGGGTTCTTTTTTTAGATTTGGAAATTGAAATGGTAGGGAAGTAATTCTGTGAGTGTGCTTTGTGTCGTTAATTTTGCCCCGCAATCCTTTCTCTTCCATGAACACATGATGTTATCACTTCCTGCGATGTGTGCACTATCAGACACACTGACCCGTCAGCAAATTGTTGTCATTTCATGAGAATCTGATGGGGTGCGCCAGGGATAAACTCGTGAAGGAGGTGCAGAATGACGTTTCTAAAGATAAACATATAAACGAAAAAGCAAACCAACTACAACAACAAAACAACCCGGTACGCCGGGTACCTAAGTTAGTATAACAATAAAAATAATTTTAAAACAAATAAACTCACGAGGTTTTTACCAAGACCTGCCACCGCTCACACATCTCGATTTGCTCGAAATTTTACAGGTGCCTTCCTTTTGACCTGCAGAAGGTTCTTTATGACATTTAGAGGGCCCAATGATGTGGAAGCATATTGTTTACTGTGCTTTGTCTCGCCTCAGATCCTTTCTTTTTCATGAAAGCATGAGTCCGTTACGACATCATTTCCTGAACAATTCTTGGTGCGCACCACTGCATACCGTGTACTGTCCTGTCTATCTATTCACTGCTGATACATCTCGGCATATAGGTAGAATGCGCATGACGTCACAGAGTGTTTTTGTTTTGTAATTCCGCCAAACAAGATGGCCGGTGGATCAGCTGATGAGTATAACTTCCAGATGTGTCTAAGCGGTTAAAATGCCTGCTGGTTGCATTGCAGTTGACTGTTATGACAGGGGTGGAAAGGATGGATCCAAGCTGGTCAGATTCCCTACCATCCATGAAAACAAGAGAAAGGAAGTGAAAGAATTGACCGAACGTCTCCCATGTGGGTATACACACGTGTCATTGTTTACAGTAGTGAACTTTTTTAAAAACTCGCCGACGCCTTAAGTGCTCACGGTGCAAATCAGCTAACGAATCAAAATCAATGCCACCATCGCCATGGCGAAGCGTGGCTCTGGACAGACAAGATGGTGGATATGCGCATTCTACCTATGATAACCTATCTTTTTGTGCTGATTTCCTTCGGTCTGAAGTGGCGCCTTTTGTTGTTTTTTACCGTTTGAAGAATTGGGCAGTTGCTAGTATATAATATTCTATCTTATACTAAAGTTCTGGTTGTGCTTGCAACATGCAATTTCTCTAATAGCTAACGTGACTGCAAACCCTGATGTCTTTAGTACAGACATCGGAAGTCGTAAGTGGGTGATAAAAATGTAATCAATCTGAATCTTACACTACAGTTTATAGTGTCTAGTTGTGTTTTATTTTTTCTTTTGCGAGTTAAATCTGAAGACCACCAGATCTGTGCCAGAAGTATAATTTACAGTTTGAAGTGTTTACAGCTGTTTTGAAAAGAGGAGTAGATAAAGGCGTCATAGAGCCTGCCTTTTACTAGTCTAATGTAATTTCTGTACAAATCGACGGTAGAGTTTTTCTTTATTTACAAAACTATTTACATATCCACACAAAAGAACTTTTGAGAACTTTACCAATGTAATAAAATTTAAACGGAACTATTTAATCAATTCTCTTTGCAAAACTTAAAATGGATGAAGAACTGAATATCAAACATAAATATTAAAGTACCCTAGAGAGACCGTGAAATCTGCACATTGGCTGTTGTCGTGCCGACGCCCCGTAAAACCAGATTCAAACTCAAACTGGAAAGTTCATTATGCTCCTCACCTTGATTAAACAAGAAAAATGCTGATACAAACAGAAAAAACTGATCGAGAAAACATAAAAAGTTGTACAAAACAAACTGTTGTTCCTGGAAAGGTTCTTATGTTCCCTCTCCCAGGCAATCTATTTGACAGTGTAATTTTTTTTCTGCGTACTCATTGCAATGTTTGCGTCCCTTCCTCCCTTCCTTCCTTCCGTCCTCTCTCCCCCAACAACCCTTTCTGCTTTCAAGAAGAAAAACAACAGTCTGGGCCTCTGCCAAACCTTCACACGGCTGTGGAAATGGCGAAGTGCAATTTCTATACCCCAGGCCTATTTATTCTCTGTCACAGCGTGGTGCAATAAAGATGGATATGTATGAGTTTTCTTCTGTTGTTGTTGTTGGTGTTTTTGTTTACTCAAAACGAGAGAGAGAGAGAGAGAGAGAGAGAGAGAAAGAGAGAGAAAGGGATAGAGAGGGGGAGAGAGAGAGGAGAGAGAGACACACACACACACACACTATCTATCTATCTATCTATCTATCTATCTATCTATCCATCCATCCGTCCGTCCGTCCGTCCGTCTGTCTGTCTGTCTATCTTTCTGTCTGTCTGTCTGTCTGTCTGTCTGTCTGTCTGTCTGTCTGTCTGTCTGTCTATCTATCTATCTATCTATCTATCTTTCTGTCTGTCTGTCTGTCTGTCTGTCTGTCTGTCTGTCTGTCTGTCTGTCTGTCTGTCTATCTATCTATCTATCTATCTATCTATCTATCTATCTATCTATCTGTCTGTCTGTTTGTCTGTCTGTCTGTCTGTCTATCTATCTATCTATCTATCTATCTATCTATCTATCTATCTATCTATCTATCTATCTATCTATCTATCTATCTATCTATCTATCTATCTGTCTGTTTGTCTGTCTGCTTGTCTGTCTGCCTGTCTGCCTGTCTGGCTGTCCATCTGTCTATCTGTTTATCAATCAATCAATCGGTCTATACATACCAGGCTACATAATCTTGCAAAAAAAATTCTGAGCGGCTGCAATTTTTGAACCGCTGGAGATAATTGAATGAAATAAAAAAGGCTTATCGTCTTTAACTCAATTACTACTGATCCCATAAATGAACGTCTAAATGCGCATTTCAGGCAGGATAGATACGATCAAAACATTTGATCCGACCTGCTGAAACCTATTATATAGATTTGAACTCTATTGCTTGGTTGTCCATGATGAGACATAATGTCATTAAAAAAAGGAACGTTTTTTATTTCAAATGAACAATCTTTGTTTATTTCATCAAAAGAATACAGAATTTACCTCATTCGTTCACAAGTTACAGCTGTTTAAAGTTTATTGCAAGATGCAGCTCAGAATATCCATCTATTTGTCCGTTCGTCCGCCCGCTCGTATTATCTGTCTGCATGTCTGTCTATCTGTCTGTCAATTCATCTATCTTTCCAGTCGCCCTTTGTCCTGTCTAGATTTTTCTTTTTGTGTGCGACCTTCCTTCTCGCTTTTACTTTTTGTTGTACCGCTGGCACTTTCACCTATATATTATAAAATTGCCACCAGCGGAAAGGTAGTAGAACTAGAGCCATCTGCCAGCCCAATCAGTCCCTAGCGTTTCTGAGCCCCCATTGCAAAAGACAATTCGTCACAAGGATGGGCCTGATCAACCTCTCACACGTTAAGGACATGTAGTCGTGGTCATCCTCACTTGCGAGGGACGAACGTCAGAAATACAATTACCTAACCCAAACAACAGCATCTTGCAAAGTTATTGAACCAACTCATTAATCAGCTTGTCTATCTCCTCCCAACCCACCCTATCCTAATCACTGCATTTCTAAAAGAAAATCTATCTTTCTATCTTATTTATGATAAAAGAAAACGCGGAATTTTTAACAAGCCTTGCCGCCGCCTGTACAACCGGGATTTCCCTGAAAGTTTACAGATTTGCCTTCCTTGTGGGCCTGCGGGTTCTTTTTTTAGATTTGGAAATTGAAATGGTAGGGAAGTAATTCTGTGAGTGTGCTTTGTGTCGTTAATTTTGCCCCGCAATCCTTTCTCTTCCATGAACACATGATGTTATCACTTCCTGCGATGTGTGCACTATCAGACACACTGACCCGTCAGCAAATTGTTGTCATTTCATGAGAATCTGATGGGGTGCGCCAGGGATAAACTCGTGAAGGAGGTGCAGAATGACGTTTCTAAAGATAAACATATAAACGAAAAAGCAAACCAACTACAACAACAAAACAACCCGGTACGCCGGGTACCTAAGTTAGTATAACAATAAAAATAATTTTAAAACAAATAAACTCACGAGGTTTTTACCAAGACCTGCCACCGCTCACACATCTCGATTTGCTCGAAATTTTACAGGTGCCTTCCTTTTGACCTGCAGAAGGTTCTTTATGACATTTAGAGGGCCCAATGATGTGGAAGCATATTGTTTACTGTGCTTTGTCTCGCCTCAGATCCTTTCTTTTTCATGAAAGCATGAGTCCGTTACGACATCATTTCCTGAACAATTCTTGGTGCGCACCACTGCATACCGTGTACTGTCCTGTCTATCTATTCACTGCTGATACATCTCGGCATATAGGTAGAATGCGCATGACGTCACAGAGTGTTTTTGTTTTGTAATTCCGCCAAACAAGATGGCCGGTGGATCAGCTGATGAGTATAACTTCCAGATGTGTCTAAGCGGTTAAAATGCCTGCTGGTTGCATTGCAGTTGACTGTTATGACAGGGGTGGAAAGGATGGATCCAAGCTGGTCAGATTCCCTACCATCCATGAAAACAAGAGAAAGGAAGTGAAAGAATTGACCGAACGTCTCCCATGTGGGTATACACACGTGTCATTGTTTACAGTAGTGAACTTTTTTAAAAACTCGCCGACGCCTTAAGTGCTCACGGTGCAAATCAGCTAACGAATCAAAATCAATGCCACCATCGCCATGGCGAAGCGTGGCTCTGGACAGACAAGATGGTGGATATGCGCATTCTACCTATGATAACCTATCTTTTTGTGCTGATTTCCTTCGGTCTGAAGTGGCGCCTTTTGTTGTTTTTTACCGTTTGAAGAATTGGGCAGTTGCTAGTATATAATATTCTATCTTATACTAAAGTTCTGGTTGTGCTTGCAACATGCAATTTCTCTAATAGCTAACGTGACTGCAAACCCTGATGTCTTTAGTACAGACATCGGAAGTCGTAAGTGGGTGATAAAAATGTAATCAATCTGAATCTTACACTACAGTTTATAGTGTCTAGTTGTGTTTTATTTTTTCTTTTGCGAGTTAAATCTGAAGACCACCAGATCTGTGCCAGAAGTATAATTTACAGTTTGAAGTGTTTACAGCTGTTTTGAAAAGAGGAGTAGATAAAGGCGTCATAGAGCCTGCCTTTTACTAGTCTAATGTAATTTCTGTACAAATCGACGGTAGAGTTTTTCTTTATTTACAAAACTATTTACATATCCACACAAAAGAACTTTTGAGAACTTTACCAATGTAATAAAATTTAAACGGAACTATTTAATCAATTCTCTTTGCAAAACTTAAAATGGATGAAGAACTGAATATCAAACATAAATATTAAAGTACCCTAGAGAGACCGTGAAATCTGCACATTGGCTGTTGTCGTGCCGACGCCCCGTAAAACCAGATTCAAACTCAAACTGGAAAGTTCATTATGCTCCTCACCTTGATTAAACAAGAAAAATGCTGATACAAACAGAAAAAACTGATCGAGAAAACATAAAAAGTTGTACAAAACAAACTGTTGTTCCTGGAAAGGTTCTTATGTTCCCTCTCCCAGGCAATCTATTTGACAGTGTAATTTTTTTTCTGCGTACTCATTGCAATGTTTGCGTCCCTTCCTCCCTTCCTTCCTTCCGTCCTCTCTCCCCCAACAACCCTTTCTGCTTTCAAGAAGAAAAACAACAGTCTGGGCCTCTGCCAAACCTTCACACGGC
The DNA here is from genome assembly GCA_963931925.1 of Onchidella celtica. Taxonomy (NCBI): domain Eukaryota; kingdom Metazoa; phylum Mollusca; class Gastropoda; order Systellommatophora; family Onchidiidae; genus Onchidella; species Onchidella celtica. The sequence goes on along the minus strand of OZ007574.1, from coordinate 28,727,283 downwards.
TGTGGAAATGGCGAAGTGCAATTTCTATACCCCAGGCCTATTTATTCTCTGTCACAGCGTGGTGCAATAAAGATGGATATGTATGAGTTTTCTTCTGTTGTTGTTGTTGGTGTTTTTGTTTACTCAAAACGAGAGAGAGAGAGAGAGAGAGAGAGAGAGAAAGAGAGAGAAAGGGATAGAGAGGGGGAGAGAGAGAGGAGAGAGAGACACACACACACACACACTAAGGAAAAAAGGTGAAAGAGAGGGGGAGAGAAAAAGAGACAGAGAGAGAAGAGAGAGAAAGAGAGACAGATAGACAGACAGAGAGAGGAAAGAGAGAGACATACACACACAAGCAGGAAAAAAAAGGGGGGGGGGGAGGGCAAGAAAGGGAGAGAAAAGAGAGAGAGAGAGAGAACTCGAACACTTTCATGTCGGCACACATAAACCATAGATAAAAAAGAAGATAAGATAAGAATCACCTTACTATTCCACGAGGGAAATCGCTTTCACAGCGCGTTTAACAGCACATATTATGCATCATTAAATGAAAATACATCATAGCTCAATACACTCAATAATAAGCATACCGGTACATGAAGTGACGTGGTAATGTCAGGATGCGGGCTGTAACTAAAAAGTTAACCACGCTTTATTGTATGTGCCGGAGAGGAAGAATGTAGATCGAGCCATCCGTCCAGGCAGGGGACACTGGTGTAAAACTCTGATGTCATGGTGCCCTTGCCAGATGTTTGACACTCTAGAACTGATATTGTGTATACTCACTTAAAGTGGTATGGAAGACATCAATCGGTTATCGCGGTTGTGTGTGTGTGAGAGTGAGAGAGAAAGAGAGAGAGAGGGGCAGAAAGAGAGAGAGAGAGAGAGATACAGAGACAGAAAGAGAGAAAGAGAGATAGAGAGACAAAAAGAGAGAGAGAGAGGGGCAGAAAGAGAGAGAGGTAAAGAGATGCAGAACGAGAGAGAGGGAAAGAGATGCAGAACGAAAGAGGAAGAAAGAGGCAGAAAGAAAGAAAGAGAGAGAGAGAGAGAGAGAGCTAGAGAGAGAGAGAGAGAGAGCTAGGGAGAGAGAGAGAGAGAGAGAGAGAGAGAGAGAGAGAGAGAGCGTGTGTAAATGAGAGCTCATGCGAGTCTGCATTGGCGTGAGTGTGTGTATTGAAGCGTGTGTAGCAAAGTTGTCAGTCGGTGTATGTGTGTGTGTGTGTGTGCAGGTATGTAGCTGTTCGTATGGGTGTGTTTCTGTGTGTGTTGTTACGATGCAAAAGAGTTAATTAATGAACGTAATAATATTATAGAGAATGACGTATTGCATTCCTACCGGGACAGAACAAGATATAAGGCAAGGCAGCTACCAACGGTTGTTGTGACGTCGGCAGCAGCGCTAATTTCATGGCAATGTCAATAAATCTGGTATTTATGCCAAGAATTTACGGACAGAGGAATTACAAAAGGCGACACCTACACAGAAGGAGAGAGAGAGAGAGAGAGAGAGAGAGAGAGAGACAGAGAGACAGAGAGAGAGAGAGAGAGAGAGAGAGAGAGAGAGCGAGAGAGAGAGAGACAGGTAGTTAGATAGATAGACAGGTAGTTAGATAGATAGACAGGTAGTTAGATAGATAGACAGGTAGTTAGATAGATAGATAGATAGATAGATAGATAGATAGATAGATAGATAGATAGATAGATAGATAGACAGATAAATAGATAGATAGATAGACAGATAAGTAGACAGATAGATAGATAGATAGACAGATAGACAGATAGATAGATAGATAGAAAGATAGATAGATAGATAGATAGATAGATAAATAGTAGATAGATAGGCAGTTAGATAGATAGATAGATAGATAGATAGATAGATAGATAGATAGATAGATAGCTAGCTAGACAGATAGATAGATAGAAAGATAGACAGATAGATAGATAGATAGATAGATAGATAGATAGATAGATAGATAGATAGATAGATAGATAGATAGATAGATAGATAGATAGATAGATAGATAGACAGATAGATAGATAGACAGACAGATAGACAAACAGATAGATAGAGCTTATCAATGAAAGTAATGCTCCCACTTTACTAAACAAATAAAGAAAGTGTCTTTCAACTTGCATGCCTATGAGCCTATGACACGACCATCCCTCAAAAGAGGGTCGGAGGTTCCTAACTACGTGAGGGAAAGAGCGTAAGCTTTTCCACGGAAAAATTAGGCGATTTCAGTAGAGAAAATCGCTAAGGCCCGTTAAATAATACACACTATAATGTGCTATTGTATTGTGAAAGTAGGGAGACGTGTTTATTTTTCTCATTTCTAATTATGCACAGTCGTCCAGGAAAGAAAAGCGTACATACGGGGAGGTGGGGGGGGGGTGTAAAGGGAAAAAAAGGAGTGGGGTGTTCTGTGTGAAAATCGCCAAATTTGAGCGTACGCACTTTAACCATGACATTAGGCCTACCCTTCCCCCCTCTCCAAACCACGATTCCGTGCTGAACATCAAGGCTGCCAACAAAAGTTCTGTTCTAGATCTATGTTGATCATAGATATACACTAGTGAACGATGTTGATGCAAGTCAGATTCGTTATTTATTGTTCTCCCACGCCAATCTGCCGTATCGCTCTGACCGACCAGCCGGCCAGGTTTATTGCCGTGAGGAACCCACTCAACTGTAAGTGATGCAATACATTGACCCAGTCGTTATGACTGGCATTTCGTTAAGAATGCAGGATACTGAGAACACCCAACTGTTCAATATATAGCCACGGTGTGCGGCTACAAATGGGGTATTGTTAGTGATCGATTCAACAAATTGTTTTAAAAAAAAAAAATGATTATGGAAACACTCCATGCTCTTGCCCAACAGAGGTTTAGAGCCGAATTGAACATAAAATATTAGTGTTAGCATTTCCCTCATATAATGTCAGGATGTCCCAATGAAAGAGCAAACAAGGCACACAGCTTTGATGTGTGTATTTCACAGGAGCCACCGCTTACACCAGTGAACTTACCTATTGCATCAGCGCCTTGTGCACGCTTGCCAAGAATCCAGAGGGCTGGGATTGGGGATTACACTGATCTACATTTTGACATGCGGACCATGGCACTGAATCACACCCCCCCCCCCCCTTTCCACTCAAACGTACAACATTTCTATGTAGGTAACAGCATTTCTTTTTTATGGTAAGCCATACTTGCGCAAGTCGGGTTTTCAACATTCATTGCGTCTCATGATTGTATTGCATCACCGTTTGTTTTCAATAATTCATTACGGTAAAGAAGAGGAGTGTTTTGTTAAAAGAACTGCACTGGCTTCCTATTACAGATAGAATTACATACAAAATTGCTGTTTTTTGATACAAATGTTTAATAACACCGCACCCAGCTATCTCAAAAATTCTTTTCAAGTCTACACACCATCTCGTTCACTAAGATCATCAAGTGACAAAACAATCTTAAGAATCCCATCTAAAAACTATAAAACTATAGGCCACAGATCCTTCAATTATTTTGGACCTTTATCTGGAACCAGATACTCTTGAACATTCTTGAATCACCGAATCTTGAAAGCTTTAAGAAAAGCGTAAAACATCACCTTTTCCTCCGAAACTGTTAAATGTTCAAAATTCTATTCTGTACTTTGATGTTATAATTGATTATATAACCTAGTGTTATATGACTGAGAGCGTCTGTGTGTGTGAAGCTGAAAGTTTGTATGGATGAGAGTGCGTGTTTTAGTATGAGATTTGGAAAGTGTATGCATGAATCATTGATGCAATGTACAGCGCATTGAGTATTCATTTTATTAGAAATGCGCTATAGAAATTCTATTTATTATTATTATTATTATTATTATTATTTTCTGTTCAACCGTGATAATAATGTAGAATTTTATTTGGAACAGAAGATGTCAGTTGTGATTCGTGTCCAAACTGTTTAATATCAAATTATATACCCTGATCCAGGGTGAAAAAGGCAATGATGATGATGATGAATCAACTTTTGGGGAAAAACATATGGAGACAAGGAAACAGTGCCAAGGAGAACGGTAAAATGAAATATACACTCCTGGTTAAAGCTTTATATCGAAGACTAAAAGATTGCAATGAAATTTTATTATCAATTTGTTGGTGAATTAGTGATGCTGTTAAGAGGGCGATGTTTTAATAAATTGAAATGTCATATGAGAAAACTTTATATTCCATCTGTTCCATCATTATTTGTGATGCAGGTAAGTAGGTAATGAGGTAGGTAGGGAGGTAGGTAGGTAGGTAGACATCTAGGAAGCCAGGCAGGCCGTTAGGTATGTAGGAAGGTAGGTAGGTAGGTAGGTCGATAGGTAGGTAGATAGGTAGGCAGACATCTAGAAAGCCAGGCAGGCTGTTAGGTATGTAGGAAGGTAGGTAGGTAGGTAGGTAGGTAGTAAGTACCTAGGTTGGTAGGCAGGTAGGTAGGTGGGTAGGTAGGTTAGGTAGGTAGATAGATAGACACCTAGGGAGCCTGGCAGGCAGTTAGGTAGGTAAGTGGTTAGGTAGGTAGGAAGGTAGGTAGTAAGTAGGTAGGTTGGTAGGCAGGTCGGCAGTAGGTAGGTAGTAGCTAGGAAACTAGGCATGTACGTTGGTGGCCAGATAGGTAGGTAGGTAAGAAGGAAGGTAGGTAGGTAGTAGGTAGGAAAGTGAGTAGGTGGATGACAAAATACTTTTAAAAACCCACAGAAAATCTGTGGGATCATAACTACACAGAGATAAGTAGGCTTCTGACCTGGAATGAAATCTAGACAGTTTATCGGTCATTATCGGCATCATGCAACATTATTCAATAATCGAATTTTTTAATTAATGAAAAATCAATCCTATAAGAAAATAAATAAGCTTTCGGTCACCACGACCCTCGCCAGGCACATCAAACTTGAAAAACTTGATCAAGGAAATAAAAAGCTGAAAAGGCTCAAAATGAACTCCCACACAAGCAAGATGACGAGACATTTTGGCAACGAGACAAAAATCATGCAATACTGTGCACAAGTATTGTTGATTGTCCGATCAGGTCATAGAAGGAGGTTTACGGTCCAGAATAATAAGGGATACGGCCTGAAAACTGGTATTTTTATAATAATTTATGACGGCATTACCGCTGACATGTCAAAACTAGCGCTAGGTCACACATTGCCTCCTATCTGAGGCTTCGAGGCTTAGCAGAAACGATAGCTATTTTCATTTTAATGTTCCCAGGCATAGCATGAATTTAACCAACTTTTTAGGATTTTAGTTCTCAATTTGCCCCAGCCAATCAATAGTAGGAGGGACGCTACAAAATTAAGAAGCCAAGCAGAACCGTTTTCACCTTTGGCCACAGTGGGCTTTGCATAATGAGAAGAATTAGAACACTCTACACCACTGGTTCTAAAGCTTCATGAAACCTACGTCATCCTGCACTCATACCTCAAAACTTTATTTCTCCCACAACAATTCAGTCAGTTTATGTTTCTAAAACGATTTCATGCAAATCTTAAAATTAAGACAGAAGAAGTTTAGGAAGATAAACATAATATCAACAAAACTATTGTGACAAAGGTAGTAAAACATTAATTTCTAAAGGCCTGTTTACACTGGTAGGTTTTAGGAATAGACAAAAGGAATGGGGGACTGTGTGGGAAGAACTCTCCTGGCTTTCCGACTTTTATTTTCCGATTTCCCCCTTAGGAAAGGTTGTTTGTTTACACTGGTCCGTTTCCTGAATGAGAAGTGATGCGCATCGTTTGTTTTGATCATGTTTCGAAGGGGGGAAATCGGAAAACAAGAGACGGACAGCCAGGAGAGTTCTTCCCACACAGTCCCCCATTCCTCTTTTTCTATTCCTAAAACCTACCAGTGTAAACAGGCCTTAACTACGAATGTGTATATCTGTAGATGAACTACATCATACTTCTGGTGTCTAACAAAAATTTAGAACAATCTTAAGAGATTGTTTACATGCCCTGTTCCATTTGATGACGAAATCACAAAGAAGATGACGGATAATAATTTATATAACCAAACACAAACAGAGAAAGATGCAGGAAATCATTTCTGCCACCTACAGTCCACCTCAGCGGCGTCTCCTGATGATGTATGCTACGATTTTTGTAGTGACTGTACATTGTAACTCATACAGACTTTGTGTGCACGTGCCTGAGCTAAAAGTGTATGCATGGCGTGGTGTGTATGTAGGCAAGCGTCTGTGAAGTAGTTATTATAAAACTGCGTGGCCAAATTTCCAGTCTGTGGATAAGTAAAGACAGTTCCAGCTTTAAAACACTTATCTTATCTTCAACTTCTTATCTATCTTGTCTTATCTTGCTTATCTAATGTATGGACTTAAAACGCCTTTCCATGATGCGTATTTTGTTCGGACGTAACACGCCTGCTTTACGTCCGAATTTTTGTTTTTCCACGCAGAACACTTTTCCTTTCTATGATGCGTATTTATGTTTGTAGATTACTTACTATTTCTCGTTCCACGGAAGTGCCCACCGTGGAATAGTAGGATGCGTGTTATAAAACGACGGACGCCTTCTGCACCTGCAGTTTCGGTCCTCAGTCCGTGCGTAAACCGCATAAAAACTATGGTCCGTTTTGGAGGGCCTTTATAATTATATTCCAGCGAAATTTGACGTTGTTCCGGGCGGGTAACAAGCGCATCAACATAGAGGACAGTAACTTGCATCAGTGGTTTGGTGATGCCTTCCCGTGACCGGGGCCAACCCCTTGATTGTATGCCCCAATACTCAAATATACATAGCGCCTAGACACGTTTTGACTGGATGCCCGGAACAGTGGCTCTCCTCTACCACCTTTTCAGCAAGCCACTGACGTGCTTCATTTAACTGCCAAAGTATCCCCCCACCCCCCCCCCTAATCCAAGGCTGAGAACCATTGCTCTACACGGACCCATTTTGAATTCTTTCTGGACCACCAAACTGAGACCGCGGCTGCGAGAAAGAGAGAGTGAGAGAGCAAAGTTCGGTAACCACTGGCCTGGCCAGTCAACCCAGACACAACCTGGCCATCACAATCTCTCGGGCCAGGCGGCCGGGCTGGTATCTGGTGGCTCCAACAACAGGTCACACGGCCAATGTCCTATCGACCATTCCCCCTGTGACCTCTGGCAAAGGCTACGATTGTATCAGTAGACTGGAGTAGCGTGAAACAAATGAAGCTGTTCTACAAGTGCTAATAATGTCCTGACTGTAGCTTTGCTTAGTCCCACCCGTACATCCTGGGGCCTCACGGACACCAAACTTTTAGAGAGGATTTCATTCATTGTAGGGTTTTATTACCACATTATCCGTAAATGTGCGCCTTGCTGTCTCAGATCTATACACACTCCTAAAGAGGATTTTATTGTTATATTCCCACTTGTACGTTCCGGGATTTGACAGACACCATCACTTTAATAAGTGTATTTTAAGAAATTGTTCTTTAGGTGTCGATTATACACCACGACGTAGGTTAAAAATGTACATTGCGGTTCGCAGGTTGTGACTTGCTGATATGAGAGCACAAACTATACGACATGGATATCTGATAAAGACTGGTATTCGATGAAAAGCTGCGGACACAGTATAGTTTCATGTCCGTTTTTGTTTTGTTTAAATCTCGTGGTAACGCAGACGAAGCAGTGAAATGTTACGAAATCTATCTATCTATCTATCTATCTATCTATCTATCTATCTATCTATCTATCTATCTATCTATCTATCTATCTATCTATCTATCTATCTATCTATCTATCTATATACCTATCCATCTATCTATCTATCTATCTATCTATCTATCTATCTATCTATCTATCTATCTATCTATCTATCTATCTATCTATCATTCTATCTATCTATCTATCTATCTAAACTATCTATCTTTCCATCCATCCACCCACCCACATTGCCTTCTGCCTGTCCGTCTGTCTGTCTTTCTGTCTGTCTATCTCTGCCCGTCTGCCCGACTGTCTGCCTGCCTCTCTTTGTCGGTCAGCAGGCCTGTCTGCATGTCTGTCTATCATGAATACACGTCTTGTTGAGGCCTAAGAAAGTAGTACAGATCTAAATGAGCGCATTATCTTCACTACCACTCCAACACAGGTAATGCTTATGGTGCCAAGCTGCAGCACTTTGGAATAATCTATTACACCTGTCTTGTACCATAAAAATTGTCACCGTATGTTAAAGCTTGGGTACATAAAGGTTAGCGATGCTGTCTTAAATGTTCAGACTGCCAATATGTGCGTACCATACGCCGCAGAGTATGATGAAACAGCCAGTAGCCGAATAACTGCACGGGCTGTCAAAGACTCCCGCTCACATGATTAAGTAAGACAGACATTACTACCGTGCTCTCACATAACAGGGCTCTGTTTTTACCCCGCCAGGTAACTTGGTAACTTCAAATGTACTTTCCGCCTTGTGTGCTCGAGTCATTTACAAATACATTGTTTATTTTAAAGAAGATCTTAGTGTGAAGTACAATTCCAGGCTATTCCCACATTTCCTTCTCCCCACCACCCTTCCCCCTGCCTCCCCTCCTCACAACAGCTGCCCGACCTCTGGGATTCTTGGACATTCGCCAGGTTAGCCCGGGCTTCTTTCACGCGTACTCATTAACTCTTGTCGAATAATTTAACCCTATTATTATCTCCCTAGTTAATTCCTTTTAGTATCTGGTGGGTTCTATGGGACCCAGACCATTCAAACAGAGAAAAAACAACAACAACTGATTCGTACTTTATTGGGCTTGTTAGACACAGTTTTAACGATAAATGCTTTTGTACGGAGTCTGGGTCCAACAGTCCCCATTGAACGCATTTATAAAAGTCCTGATTAACTTAATCCCTGCCAGCTTCCCTAGGTCAATCCGACGTAAATTTGTGTAGGATTTCTGTAGAATTGGTAGGATTACCGTAGGGGCGGGTTCTCTACATCAAACTGACGTCGGCGCGATGTCGTAACCGACGGATCAAGCAAACTTGACCTCAGTTTTAAGCATCGGACTTCAGTAGGGTTGCTGGGTGGGATTGGAACAAAATTTACAACTCAGCCAAACGTACACAGATCCTGCTTGACGAGAACTAGAAATGAAAACAACAAGCGCTCAAAAATGTTTTCATCCGGCCTGTGGGTAGTTGTATAATTAATGATTAACTATAGGGGACCCGCAGAGTAACTGCTCTCAAAGCTCGTATAACCATTTTCTGTTCCTAAATATAATAAACCGTCCTTTTATGCTGATGAGCTGTTTTATGACAGAATGCGCCATGCAGTAAACAGGAAAAGGGTAATTTGTGACGTATAATCCTATCAATACTGTTGAACAGGAAACAAAAGAGGATAACACAATCATGAACATTTAACCCTCTAGTGCCCAAATTCCACATCTGAAACACTTCACCAGAGTCAAGTGTTCTCTAATTGGATCATTTCTGAATTTATCAACAAAATGAATGATTTTCCGCATTAAAGGTTTATATTTCTGCATTCATTGGACCATTTTATATCAGTTTTGTAAGATTCAGAATTGTTATGTTGGCTACTTGAATTTGTCTGAGCATTAGAGGGCTAAGTTATACTTTACATTCATTGTTATCTGTCGTGTCAGCTCGTTTTAGTTGGACTCTGAATATCATCCCATCCTGTTGCTATTCATGCTATTGCGTTACAGAAAATTGCGTTCACAATTACCATTACATTTTTTTAAAACTTTGATAACACATGAAGATCAACTTTTGACATTTAGATCACTGGGCTTATTTCGATGTAATCCCTTCAAAAATTATTGTTCGGCACTGAGATCGTGCGATGCATGGCAGTGTTTAGATAAATTATTAGATAGCACGTAAAAGTGACACAGCGATGTATACATCATCACAATTTGTATTGAGGCCCGTGAAACAGTGTGTCAAGAGCAGATTTGGTTCATAAGAGTAAATTTTTGCGAGAGCAGTAAGTAATTTTTAGAAACGTAATTATTGTACGAGCCAGCATAACTTGGCCTTGAGCTGGTCTCGTAAACAATGTGTTTTGAACAGTTTTTTCCCTGATAGATAGACAGAAGGTGGGGAAGGATAGAGGGACAGCGTAGGTGTGCATGACTGAGCACTTGTTGTATCTCGTGTTTTGAACTAGGGGTAGTAAAGAGGGAAGGGGTGAGTAGGAATTAAATGTTATTGAGACGTCTGTTGACGTACAGAAAAACCGTGATCCAGAGTAAAAGCTCGGGGTTTTGAACATGTTAAGAATTTATTGCTATAAAATTTATATTATATTGTATTGAAGTAATTCGACCTTTGATGTCGACCCAAGGTCGTTGCGTAGGGCTGTTACTTAAAATAACTCAGTTCGGCAGCTGAGCTAGAAGTGGTTGCACCAATCACAATCCAGGAATTAGACGGTAAGCTGCAGATGCAGTCCAGTATTTAAGGCCATACAGAACTTAGTTCTGGGCCACATGTAGAAAATCCATTTACGAGGTGGACGGCGATAGTCCTCAGCCAGATGAGGGACATGGAGACGCAGTTGAGCAGTCCATTGTGAGGGGCCTGATTTAAAGCTCCAGAGCCTAAGCTACTTGGTTTGATATAAACCCACAGCGTTTACATCCAGCGCTCTCACTCCCAGTGAGGGCCGCATGGTGAGAATCTATACTAATTTGTAATGATGAAAGTGAACCGTTCTACTTACTTTTGAAGACAGTTTCAGAGCTACCGCCAGACAACGCATGGTTGTACAAGCATTCTCCATGGCGTGTCTAGAGGAAATGTCCACATCATAACATGTCTCATTGAATTAATAGAATTTAAACTGTTAAATCTGTCGCCACGTGCGCGGATTCTATTTGCCATATAACTCATATGACCTGCAAGTAGTTAGATTGAATTCGTTAGTCTTTATAAAAGCTGTAGTTCCATTAGTTAGATTCAGTTGCCTTTGAATTGATATATATATTTATAATTATATTTGTTACATTAATTCCTGTAATTAAACTGCTCTACAGTTCTGCTAAAATTGAAAGCAATTGATTTATTTAGTTTCTAGAGTGCAAGTATTTATTTTTGTGTGTTCGTCGATTGTGGGAGCGGACCTCGAAAGAGTGTCAGTCGAAATATCCCCATGTAACCCACATCGCGACACTGGAGGGGACATTGTTTAGTTTATAGTTTATTTAGATTAGATTATAATATCGTTTTTCGCTTTGATTAACTTTTGTTTTTTTTCAGTTTCAGTGCTCACGTGGTCTTCACGTTGAGCTACTTTAATTACTTCATTGTATTTAGTTTTGTATACTGCTTTCTTTCATTATTTGTTCCACATATTTCCGGCTCTCCCATTGACCCGAGGATCGAGGCCAAGGAGACTTCAACATAACTAAACGAAGAAAGACAAACGTACTGACTGTGGTGTACGCAAGGGCTAAAGGAATCTCCACCAGTTCCTTGAGTTAAGTGATTCCATCCTTAATATCGTCTGCGTTAAGGAGTTGAGTGTTCCTCCTTCTGTTTTACAGGCTCATTTTACTTTTTCTCTGTGTTTAGGAACCCACGGGCGGTGGCGAGGGCGTTCTTACGTGTGCGTGTCCTCTGTGCCAAAGTGGTGGCTTGGTCGCCGATTTTGCCGTTTCGACGACAACGTCTGCGGTCTCGCAACAACCAGTGGTGATTAAAACAGTGAGGATTCGCATTCGTGAGAATAGACTTTGATAGGGATCTGTACATTTTGTTTAGATTGTAGCGTTTCTATCTTCCTCGTTGTTTTAGGAAGACGTCTCTCTTGTCCTCTTCTTAATCCTATCTGTAAATATGTTCAGACTGTAGAGTTTGTTATTGTCCGTCTTTTCTTGTTAGTCTAGCGTCGAGTTTCGTGTTTTTTTTTATTACACCTTACGTACATTGTAATTATACATTCCTTTTCTTAAATATATTGCCTGTGTGAATCATGCGTCAATGTTGACGCATTGATTATATTCTCTGGTTGTTGTGACGAGTAAGGCTCATAGGCCGGAAGTTAAATATATTGTTGGGAATAGAGATTCCCCATTCAAGCGCAGTTGTGCACCTGCCTTGAATCTTCAGTAACTAAGTACTGAAATAGTAGTTCTTAAAAAGAACTTCAGGTAATAGAATTTACCTCGGAATTTAAAATATACGATAGCTATATAAAGATAGCTGTAATTTTAATCAACGAAATAAAATTGTCGTTGATTTATACGTCATAAACATTAGTTACGCAGTGATAACAGTAAGGACACTGCAAGTTGTATAACGAAGGAACAGTGTTGGTAATTCGTCGTTCTTAGTAGCGGCCACCCGACGAGGTCAATTGGCCTCAGGGATAATTGATAACTTCAGGTTAATAATTAAGATTGTTATTTTAATCGGATAATCGTAAAGAATACAGTGCTAACATAGTTCACTGTACGCAGGTTATCGCGTGAAGGATCCGGATACCTGACCTTTATCAATACTAGATCTCATATAGAGACTTATTCGGAGTCTTAACCATAATGACTGATTACTCTGCCTATATTAACGCGGCGAAGCTGTTGGGCGTCCCCGATGATCAGCTACCCGCTTGGTGCGAAAGGAAACAAAAGGAAGACCAAGAGCTGGCTCGAGAGGAGCGCGCCGCAGAACGAGCCGAGAAGGCCGAGGAACGCGAACGAGAAAGAGAAAAAGAACGACACGAAAGAGAAAAAGAAGAACGAGAAAGAGAAAAAGAAGAACGAGAAAGAGAAAAAGAAGAACGAGAAAGAGCTGAGAACGCGGCTCAAAGAGAGCATGAAATTTTTCTAAAGAAACTAGAATTGCAGGCCATCCAGCCCACCGCGGCTCCTCTAGCATCCGCGAATAATGTTAAAACTAAGCCGAAGCTACCGACCTACAATGATAAGATCGACCACATCGATTCTTACATCCATCGCTTTGAGCTCCACGCTGTAGCCGCCGGTTGGGACCGCACGGAATGGACTTCGTGCCTTGCAAATTTATTGACTGGTCGTGCGCTTGAGGTATTTCATGGCCTCAATATTGAAGATTCTAAAAACTATGATGTCCTTAAAAACGCTCTTCTCAAAAGATTTCAACATACAGAGGACGGGTTTCACCAACGATTCCGGACGTGTAAACCGGACCCATCCGAAAACTTCTCTACGTACGTTGATCGATTAAAGCACTACCTCGACCGCTGGATTCAGTTAGCCGGCATCGCTGACGGTAGCTTTCAAGGGCTGTACGAGCTAATATTAAAGGACCAAATTTATAACGCGTGTCACCCTGATCTGGTGTCCCACCTTAAAGAGTGGGCACCGAAAACATTAATAGAAACCACGTCGTTGGCGGAGCAGTACGCTTCTGCCCATCCCAATCGTTCGCTGGCGAAACCAAAAACAAGCGAACCCTTTTATGCCGGAGTCAGTGGTGCTCCACCTGCGGGAAGTAGAAATTCCCGTCCTACTAATCGCCAGACACCGTCTCCGAGGGCATACTCCCAACCGCCACCGAATCGATCGCGCGGTTTTCCGCGACGTGCTGGACCACCCACTGGACCACAAGCGCAAAATTTTTCTGGTCCACCGCGTCGGGATAATTGCAAGGGCTTCCAGTATCAAGGCCCACCATGCCCACCTCCTTGGGCATATTTTACTACTCCATATAACGCGCCTCCAATGCCACCCCAACGTAACGTGAATATTATCAGGTGCTATCGGTGCAATAGACCTGGGCATATATCAAAGGATTGTAAAGTAAAATTCGAGGCTGCGAATGCTTGCACTGTCGTAGTTCCGGCTGCAAAGAATGTCAGCCCCGTCGAACTCACGTCGCCCATGACGGGCGCCGTCCCGGTGATGTCGGCCCTTCATCAGCACGGGTCATTGACATTATATAAAGGTCATGTAAATGCCATACCCGCGTCCGTGTTACGGGATACAGGATGCACCACCATAGGTGTCCGGGAGTCTTTGGTTCGACCGACCCAACTTATTGAACAAGAGGCAACATGTATTACTTTTGGGGGCTCCGTCGAGCGTTTCCGACTCGCGGAGGTCTACGTCGCCACGCCATTTATTACCGGTGTCGTAACGGCGTGTGTTTTACCGAATCCGGTTGCCGATTTAATAATTGGTAACTTACCACAGGTGAACGATACACCTGAGGGCGACTTGAACATCTGGACAGAAGAAGTTGCGTGTGTAATCACCCGACAACAGTCAAAGCGTCCACCGGATAGTAATTTAGCGACCCCCGTTTTTGATTTCAATGTCACGCCTTCCATTTTTTACAGAGAACAACAAAACGACTCTTCACTTCAACCGCTGTTTGCGAGGGTTCAACCTCAGAATGGAAATGCCTCTCCATTCCTTATTAAGAATAAATTACTTTATAGAAATTTCAGAAATAAACGCGACGCCGTCGAACAGCTGGTAGTTCCTAAGTCGTTCCGTCGTGATATTTTGCGTCTCGCGCACGACACTTCCTTTTCAGGCCACCAAGGTTCAGCCAGAACCAAGTCACGAATATTGGCACATTTTTTTTGGCCTGGAGTATACGCGGACGTCAACCGTTTTGTGGCGCGCTGCGATGTGTGTCAAAAACGTACACCCAAAGGTAAGGCATCGCGCGCGCCCCTACAGGAAATGCCTCCAGTCTCAATCCCATTTCAGCGGGTCGCGATTGACTTGGTGGGCCCTCTTACTAAATCAGATAGGGGCCACCGTTTTATTCTTTCGGTCATCGACTACGCGACGCGCTGGCCTGAGGCTATTCCCTTGAAAGACATTACGGCTGACCATATCGCTGAAGCGCTTATGACTATTTTCTCGCGAGTCGGATTTCCCGGCGAGATTCTTTCCGACAGAGGTCCACAATTCACCTCTGAACTATACAAAAAGGTGCTGGAGTTAGCGGGCATTAGGCAGAAATTAACGTCCCCCTATCTGCCGCAATCAAACGGTTGTTGCGAGCGATTGAACGCGAGCATGAAGGCAATGTTAGCCCGCGTATCTGCCGATAGACCAGGAGACTGGGACCGTCAGCTCCCCGCTATTCTTTTCGCCTATAGGGAACTCCCGCACGCGTCCACGGGTTTCTCCCCATTTGAACTATTATACGGACGTAAACCACGTGGCCCGATGGCCATTCTTAGTCAATTGTTCACCGGTTCGGAAACCGATGATTATGATACGCGCTCCGCGTATCAATATGTTGTCGATCTCCGACAACGAATTATTAATGCATGCAAAACCGCTCTGCAATTTGCATGCGCTAGAGCGAGTTCTTCAAAATTTTATCGCGATCAGGGCGCCCAAATGCGCGCCTTAACCGTCGGAGATCTGACACTTGTACTTTTGCCTCAAACGCAAAATAAACTCCTTCTAACGTGGAAGGGACCATATAGAGTCCAAAAGAGACTCTCCAGAGTCAATTACTTGATAGACATCCGCGGGCAGCAAAAAGTATTCCATATTAATATGCTCAAAAAGTACCTGCCTAGCGATGATCGTCGTCGAGGCGACTCCGTTCATGTCATCGCAAGGGCCAACGCGGCTTTAGTTACTGTCGACGACGAGGACCCGTTAAGTATCGACAGATCCTTGCCCATATTACAAGCCTCCGAGAGCATCAGTGATATTAATATCAGTGATGAGCTTACGCCGTCTCAAAAACAGGACCTTACGGACCTGCTCCAAGAATTTGCGACAGTGTTCACTGACCTGCCCGGTTGTACGTTTTTAGTCCAACATGTAATCCGTCTCCAGACAGACGTGCCTGTTTTTGTAAAACCGTACCCGTACCCGCTGCACGCTCACGAAACAATAATTACCGAGGTACGTGCAATGTTACAATTAGGCGTAATAGAGCGGTCTACAAGCCCTTATTGCTCGCCCATTGTGTTAGTCAAGAAGAAAGACGATACCGTGCGCTTCTGCATTGACTATAGAAAGCTCAATGCTATTACCATCTATGATGCGGAACCCATTCCCAATCAGGAGGACCTTTTCGCGCGGTTATCTAACGCCACTATCTTCTCTAAAATAGACTTATCCAAAGGATATTGGCAGATTCCTCTCGAAGAGGATAGTAAACAGTATACAGCCTTTCAAACCCCTTTGGGTTTAATGCAATGGAAATATATGCCTTTTGGACTGGTTACTGCACCAGCAACTTTCGCGCGCATGATGAACATCTTATTAAATGAACTGCGCTGCGTGTTATCCTACTTCGATGATATATGTATTTTTCAGACCGATTGGGCTGGCCACTTGATGGCCCTTCGTGAGGTCTTTGCCACTCTTCGCCGAGCTGGCCTTACCGCGAGGCCCAGTAAGGTCTTCTTGGGCTATTCCCACATAAACTTCTTGGGTCATACCATAACCCGCGGGGTTCAGACTCCAGACAATCGCAAAATATCCACTATTTTGAAACTTCAACCCCCTAAAACTAAAAAGCAAGTCCGTAGCTTGTTGGGACTTTTGAATTACTACAGGAAGTTCATACCAAACTTTTCTTCCCTTTCAGCCCCGTTATCTGATCTAACGAGGAAGAATTTTCCAAATAAAGTCGTCTGGACGCCTCAGTGCGCTGATGCCCTTCAGACTATTCAGAATTTATTTTCTACTTTCCCCCTGCTTGTTTTACCAGATATTCGCCAGACCTTCGTCGTCCGTACAGATGCGTCGGATAAAGGTATCGGCGCCGTGTTGCTCCAAGAGCATGAAGGTTCCTTACGTCCGTGCTTTTACGCAAGCCGGAAGCTACTTGATAGAGAGACTCGATATGCGATTATCGAACGTGAGTGTCTCGCGATTGTTTACGCGGTCGATGCATTTTCTCGATACTTATTAATGTCCGAATTTATAATTGAAACGGATCATCGTCCATTACTATTCCTCAAGTCGAACAGAGCGAGAAATGCGCGACTTACCCGATGGAGCCTTGCGCTCCAGGAATACAAATTTACCATTAGAGCTATACCTGGGAATGATAATCTACAAGCCGATGTGTTGTCCCGGTTAATTTAGTATCATTATATAGTCTGTAAACATTGAGGTTGAGCATTTTTCACCTTATTCGGAGACCGTGGATGGTTTCACATTATTTGTCCTACAAGTTATGGGCATACTTTCTCAAAATTTATGTGATTCCTTTATCCACTAGCGTCCATTCTGACCAAGACCTGAGTTCCAGACAACCTTGACGCCTTTGTCTGCGGGTCAATGAGATGAGGAAATGGCAAACCAAGGGACCAGACCTACTGCTGCCAGGATACCATTACGTTAGATTAACCATTGTTTGTACATGTTATATATGTCATAATTACGCTCAGTGAAGCTATGAGCTAGATGCTCAATATTTTAAGTCTTTACAGTATGTCTTTGTGAAATAGGTTATCACTTTAATTGTAACGATATTGTTACATTACATATATTACACTATACACAATTACCACATATATTATAGAACGTCGCATATGTCCTTCAGAATGCACGTTCTCAACAATTTTTTTCATGACTTTCAGTTAACGCTATAGTTTTTCCATATGGCTTCCAAATGTATTCTGACTTAATGACTTTAGTACACATTGTGTCGTTCAAACCCTAAGTTTTCACTGGGGTGGGGGATGTGTCAAGAGCAGATTTGGTTCATAAGAGTAAATTTTTGCGAGAGCAGTAAGTAATTTTTAGAAACGTAATTATTGTACGAGCCAGCATAACTTGGCCTTGAGCTGGTCTCGTAAACAATGTGTTTTGAACAGTTTTTTCCCTGATAGATAGACAGAAGGTGGGGAAGGATAGAGGGACAGCGTAGGTGTGCATGACTGAGCACTTGTTGTATCTCGTGTTTTGAACTAGGGGTAGTAAAGAGGGAAGGGGTGAGTAGGAATTAAATGTTATTGAGACGTCTGTTGACGTACAGAAAAACCGTGATCCAGAGTAAAAGCTCGGGGTTTTGAACATGTTAAGAATTTATTGCTATAAAATTTATATTATATTGTATTGAAGTAATTCGACCTTTGATGTCGACCCAAGGTCGTTGCGTAGGGCTGTTACTTAAAATAACTCAGTTCGGCAGCTGAGCTAGAAGTGGTTGCACCAATCACAATCCAGGAATTAGACGGTAAGCTGCAGATGCAGTCCAGTATTTAAGGCCATACAGAACTTAGTTCTGGGCCACATGTAGAAAATCCATTTACGAGGTGGACGGCGATAGTCCTCAGCCAGATGAGGGACATGGAGACGCAGTTGAGCAGTCCATTGTGAGGGGCCTGATTTAAAGCTCCAGAGCCTAAGCTACTTGGTTTGATATAAACCCACAGCGTTTACATCCAGCGCTCTCACTCCCAGTGAGGGCCGCATGGTGAGAATCTATACTAATTTGTAATGATGAAAGTGAACCGTTCTACTTACTTTTGAAGACAGTTTCAGAGCTACCGCCAGACAACGCATGGTTGTACAAGCATTCTCCATGGCGTGTCTAGAGGAAATGTCCACATCATAACATGTCTCATTGAATTAATAGAATTTAAACTGTTAAATCTGTCGCCACGTGCGCGGATTCTATTTGCCATATAACTCATATGACCTGCAAGTAGTTAGATTGAATTCGTTAGTCTTTATAAAAGCTGTAGTTCCATTAGTTAGATTCAGTTGCCTTTGAATTGATATATATATTTATAATTATATTTGTTACATTAATTCCTGTAATTAAACTGCTCTACAGTTCTGCTAAAATTGAAAGCAATTGATTTATTTAGTTTCTAGAGTGCAAGTATTTATTTTTGTGTGTTCGTCGATTGTGGGAGCGGACCTCGAAAGAGTGTCAGTCGAAATATCCCCATGTAACCCACATCGCGACACAGTGCAGTGCCAGGATTTAGAGTTAGTGAGGCCCGAGTGTATCAGTACACCGGCAAAGCGTGAAACAAAAAAAAAAAAAATTAATATAATTACGTACGATCTGTTTAGCTTTGCTCTAAACTGTACACGGTGGTTTGCAGACAGTAAACTGCTCTTACACAAGCAAATACTATTAAACATGTCTAGATTATCTGCTCAAGGTAAAGATAAAACGAAAAGATGTGGATGTAAAACAAGTTGTTTTTTTCAATCTCATGCAGGTTTGGAGGCCCTTGTAAAAAACACACAACAAGGTCTCAGAAAGTCTCCTCTGAAAATTTACGCTTGAATACATGAAGATTAGGAGCGGATGGCATGGAAAATGTAGGAGCGAGACATAATAATTATATATGACGCCTGTTTTTATGATGCTGGGTTTTAAATATTGCTTTAACTAAATAATTGAGGTGGAGGGTGAACCTGTAAGCAGCTAAATCTTCGCGACTGCGCCATAAAAAATTATGAAACTTGGTGTACTGCATCAATTTTTGACGAAGATTTACGTGGACACATTCATTTAGGACAAAAATCAGTCTTTAATATTATTTATTTACGACTTTTTGGCCGCAAAAACTGAGGTTCTCATCAAGTAAAATCTGACATTTTGTGAGGCCCTAAGCTGTAGCTTATTTAGTTGATGCTGAATTCCAGAACTGAACTTAACACACTGCAGAGTTAATTTACACAAGGAGGATTATAACAGGCCTATACTACAACAATGAGTCTGACAAAAGACAAAATCCTACTGCTAGAATTGGCAGTGTACGATAAGACTCTGCCAGTTTCAATCACTTGTAAGTACATGTATTATCAATTTTCACCTTTCAATAATTAAAATAATAAAACAATAATAAATTATAATGGTATCATTGGCCTCTATATATTCATTTGCCTTTAAAACTTTTGTTTTTCTTTTTCAACTCCGAGGAAGGTTCCATTGATCGATAGATTGTTTGTTTTGTTCAAGAATTCACTTTACTATTAGCATTTATGTTGTACAGACCTCCTTTTATTTGTTATTAATTTTTTTTTGTTTCGTCTTTCTTCTCTTGCCCCATTTTAAAATTTCAAACAAAAGCATGTCCAGTGACAGACATCAAATATATCACTATATTGTTGTCTTGTAGCAGTAAATAATAATGTATCTTCAAATGAAAAATTTATAGAGATGATAGTTCTTTTCCCATTCATCTGTAATGAGATAGAAATGCCAGGTGACTTTCATCAGCTGCTGAATCTTACTAAAGAGTCCGGGTAGACGTGCTTTTGTTATATAATCAAGAACTGAGATCTTTACGAAGACCAGTGGACAGTAAAAGGTATTTGGTTGATTTGTACCAGAGAATATAGATGTATAGAGAGATCTCGCTTCCGCCTAATAGCGAAACTAGATCGCTGAGGTAAACAAGAAATTGAAGAATTGAAAGAGACCTTCTTCACCAAAGATAGTATTCATATCTGTTTAGTGTGGTTTGTTCACATTTTTGGGCTGACTGAAACTATTTAGAGCCGTTTGTAAGGTCTTACGTCTCGTAGAAATGCACAAACGGGTATTGTTTACCACAGCAACCTACTTTCCATTACATGCTAACAATGGTTTCGCGGAGCCTCCCGTGTCTCGCAGTGCAAATGGATCAATAGTGAAACCTCTCTATACATACATGCACTCTCTGCTTGTGCGGGCTTTTTTCATAGGTACGGCACTTACAGTGATACAAGCATGAAGACTGGCGGCAATGACCTGGACCTGGTCTCAGTTATCATTCGTATTAACTTGTCCCACCTGTCTTATTTCAGGTCAACAAAATGGCACGCATACGTAGTTGACCTAAAACTACTAGTAAAAGTACAGTTTACCTTTCACCAAGGTTCACGGTAAAAGTAATCCAACTTTTCTTCCCACGACTGTATGAACAGGTCTGTGTATAGTATATCACGTACGTAAAACATTAACGGCTTCTGTGCCTGCTTAAAGGGCGTCCTATGGGCAAACGCGCATGAGTTTTTTTCTTTTGTTTCGATTCAAAGTTGACTGCAAAGCCAAACTTTGGACATATTATTGCAAAAATCACAAATCTGACCCCACTGACTCCATTCCTCAAACCTCGTGGAAAAGGCGAAGGGCACATGAATGACAGCGAGGGAGAAGGAGAGCCAAAATTCAGTGTCTCTATGTAAGATGGGAGAGAAACTTGAAGAGGAAGAAGGGGAAAGGGAAAAAAAAAAGAAGATAAATAGAGAGAGGGGAAAAAGATAATACACTAATTATGATGATGGTTTTGTAGAAGGAGCAGGAAACGAAAAGCTGCTGAATAAGGCGTCGTTACATCACATTTCATCTTCGTGTTCTTTTGAGAATGCTAAGAGTTAACGGGAGCGTTTCACTTCCAGTACCTGCTTCCTTTACTACGGTATCCCTGCAAGGACGCTCCTATGGGTCAGCCCAGTGATCTCAAACAGAGGCGCTGAGAAAGTAGCGGATATTATTATTATTAAGCATTTGGTGCACGAGGTGTGGCCTTTGGCCAAGCAATGGTTGTGGTTGCTTTCTTGAGCAAAGTCCCCTTTGCGATCGGTCAGAAAAAGATGCTTTTGCCATTTTCAGAGCAAGACGAATCTCTTTGATTGATAACGTTATGATTCTCCTCTTGTTCTTATTCTTTTTGTAGACTTAAATGTTGTTCTGACTTCAGAAACATTCGTCCAAGTAATGCATGTCTTATTTTTGCATTACCGTTTTCGTATCCTTCTTAATGCGGGACGTGTCACTGGAATCGGTGAATTACAAAATAAACACGTCCAAGGCAGAGGTTATGCTTGTATCAAAACTGGTCGATGTAATGATTTTTCTGAAGTTGGGCGGCTCCCAGTGATGGATCATATTGACTCTGGGATCCTTGTGTCTTTGTGTCTCCCTAGAATACTTGGATACCTGGATACAATGAGTTTCAGTGTGTATTTTTGGCATTCACTCAACACGGCATGTAAACAGCGAGTTCATCGCGACGAACAGCACGGAACAGTTGGTATGAATCGTTACACCAAATAAATTAGACACTAATTGGAGAGGGGAATTACATAGGGAACTAAGCAGTCAACAAATTATCAGAAAATTACTGAAGAATAGCTCTAACAGAGGCATTTAAACTCTTTCCGTTCTTGCGCTACAGTTTTGGTCCCAATGTCAAAATTGGGCAAAATGAAAAAGTTGTATGTACAAAGCAAACTAAAGAGAAGACAGAAAATACACAAAATTTTCGGCTTTCGCCTTTTTCAAGTGAAAAAAAAAATCGAACAATAAAAGATTTCAACAGGACAGAATCGAAGCGAAGCATGATATTATGTTACTTAACTGCTAGTTCTTGCTTCGTTCGCAGTATTTTCTGTTTTCTCTTTAGTTTGCTTTGTATCGTTTGGGTTTTATTTCTCACGCAGGGCTTCGCTACATATAACTTTTTCTTTTTGCCCAATTTTAACATTGCTTATAACCCTGCTGCGATCCCACCTTTTTTTCTGGGGTTTTTATGATATTCCGTCAGTTTTGGTCCCAGCACCCCGGTATCGGCGTGAAGATCCTGAGAGTAACACTAAGTTACAGATCTTCCACACTCACTCATAATAGTACTTACAGTACCGCCCGCACACTACCTGCACGCGAGTACCATGGCGCAGAGATCAGAACGGAAGTTTTGCATTGTGCCGGTGGAAGAATCTGAGAGGGTTAAGACTCCATACATTTCAGAAGAACTGCAAACCTGCACCGAAAAAAATGCTTTACTTACATAAACATTTTTGGGTGCACTGAAATGTTTTTTTTTTTTTAAATCCTTTTTCTAACTTTTCTTGACTACATAATAAAGACTTAAGACCGCAGCTTGGTAATCCTTTAAAAAAATTGAGACGTCCTACTGCACCTGTTACTAAAAACAACAGAGAACTCAATTGATTAATAATAATAAGAAAAAAAAATAGTGTACTCCATTCCCATGACAAGGCGCGTTTCCAATGGAAAATAATTTAAAAACGTTCTTAACTTTTGATGTTTTTGGCATCATTTTTTTTTCAAAACTTCAATAAATACACCGTCATTGGGGTTAAGAAAATGCGTTATTGTTAGATTCTTGGATTGATGGTGCAGATCACTAAGTCTTGGTGTAGAACGGTCCAAAATAACTCTTTAAATTTTTGCTTTTATCCTTTGCATTTATTGCACAACTAGCATAATAATTAATATCTCGGAGTGGATCACTAAATGTCAACACTCAGGAGAAAAATCTGGAAGTCCATAGTTATGTTCGCATTTTACAAAGTACATAGTGATCCCATTGTTTCACCGGTATTTCACAGGCTCAGCCATGGATACCCAGCGTTTAAAACCGACCTGACAGTTCAATGCATTCTTTCATATCAAAGCAAACAAAGAAACAAATAAAAAATAAAAAAAACAAGCAATCCCACAACCAAACTTGTTTTTATGAAAAAAGTTCAGTTCTAAGCTTCATGTTCTGAAAATAGACCTGTGTTTTCAAAACTTCTACAAAACCAGGCTCTCAGCCTAAAAATAACTGGTATAAACAATTATGTAAACATGTATTTATGACGCTGTCACTGTTCCAATACCCTTACTTTTTGCACAGTGTGTCATTGTTGTAATGTCTTGATATCTTGTAAATGATCTCTTCTCAGCACTTTATGGTCTTCAGCCTACGTCACTTTTATGCTCATGAATATTTTATGCTTATATTGTACACCCCTGCTCGCAATAGACTTCAGGGCAAAAGAAACATACCTGACAAAACGACAGAGGCGGAATGAAAACACTCGCCAAAGTGAACCCAAAAGACTGACCTGCAATCACTGCCATCGCACTCTCGGGTCAAACATTGGTAGAATAAGCCACGAGAGAAGCTGTCAGTCAAAGTGAAAGTGAATATTCTAGCTGCTAAGGCCGTCTGTAAAGACGCTAAAGGCCATATATATACTTCTATTAACGCCATTCTCTCAGAACTGCCATTATATCATAAGGATATAAAACCTGGCATCTGAATAAAAAAGAAGTATCTCCTCGAAACAATGAAAACATGACATACGTCCTGTTCAGATCTCAAGAATTAAAGAGCCAATGATTTTGATAGCCGAATCTATGGATTTAATCCTACGGTTTCACTGGCCTTGGGCAGATTGGACCATAACCTCTTACAATGGGTTCACTGGTTAATATAAATTTACAAGCTACTCTAAAAAACTGGCGACGACATTTGGGACGGCAACATCAGTTTGCGTAGTCAATGTTATGTTTTTGCTGGTAAAACGTTTCGATATAATGTAACTTGGACGATGGAAGTACCTCTATATTAGTGGGCAGAATCACAATAGTTTAGTTGGACACAAAATCCTCCAGACTGAAGAAATTAAACATCTTCGTAACAGGGTAGTAAACGGATAAAATGGTGCAATCGTATACATGGGAAATAGTGCTTGGCGGACGTTCCACAGAATTGACACAATGGAAGGTCAAAAGAATTGTCAACTATAAGGCTGGTGGACCTCGGGGTCAATTTCTTTTTTTTTTTTTTTGTCAGATGCAAATACTGGCAAGACTGTCTCACCTCTGACTAGGCCGACCAGGCCAAAACTATCTCGATTCAGCTGGCCAAACGTGAGACCTCGCACACTGAGTCAAAACTGTCGCAAAACAGACCTGACACAATGCGACACCAGTCTAAATGGAAATTGACGCCATTGGATGGCTGTTTAGGAGGACCATCCAGCAGTGGTCACAACACGATTTGTTTTTGTTTTTTTTTCAATCTCTATTGCATTGTTCATGCTTGGCTTCACTATGGCTTCACGAAACCCTGTAGGGAGGTGTGGGTGGTATTTTTTAAACGCAGTACTATAAATAAAACAGTGTGCATTTTGTGCAGAAACAGAGAAGATAATATATAACTATAACTAAAAATGTGAGATGGCCCATAAAAGATATCTTTACTTTAGGAGGAACTCTGCTCTTCTTAGTTAGACCTAAGCGGGATTGCCCAATGTAAAGCTCTATGGCGACCATTTCTGTGAAAAGTTATTTGATGCATATTCCACTGAAGTAACAAACGACAGAGGTAAAGAAAAGTCAACAAGAAACTTGAAAAATGACAAGAGTTTATTCTGTTGATGTTGGAGTCCAAGTTAACATTGAAAACTAACATACAACACAAGAGTCAAAGTGTTCGCGCAACAATGTAAAAACATATCACTACAAGAACATGATTACATTTCATGTCATTATCAGTATCATCATGAAACTCGCCACGTGAATTCCGTCTTTGTACTATACAACATACATTAAAAAGATGAGTTCAGGACACATTCCATGGAATGACACCCCAGTATTGATTTGATCACAGTGTCGATTGGGTCATGCAGCCAGACTTGGTTTTTGCTTGGGGATACCGTGAATATCAGGGAAAGCTCCATTTTCGTGTGTACGGAAACGGCAAAGGAAACATCAAATGCCCTTCTGGTAATGAAATAGACAGAATGTTTTCATGTGTATGGAAACCCCTGTTCCGTAGACATGGAAACACTCTTGCTTTTTACTACCTGATGGATTTCTGACGTTTCCTTTGCCGTACACATGAAAACACAGCTTTAATGTTGACCTGGATTACGTTAGGCTCACCACCAAAACCTATTGTTGGTATTTTGGCTACACGGCCCGAACAGCACTACCTTAATTGAATTCCATTCCTACTTCTCAGGAGAAACACATCTTCATCTGAAACAGGACGGGTCTTTGCACAGTTCATAATGCTTTGAAAGTACGAGGCCATTTAGCCGTGGAACTCTCTAAGGAGGATATTTGTTAGAAAGCCCTGTCATTCTCAAGCATAATGGAGAAAATCTTATATGAGATTGCAATAACTGAACACACACTCTTAGAATCACACTCAGCCCTTTCAATCAGACAGCGAGCGACTAAAAGTAATGATGTGCCAGATTATACAGCAAGGAAAAAGTGAGATATCAATATTTGTCCAATGCAATGGGAGACCACACACAGCAACAGTAAAAAGATGACAATAAGCTTGACAGTTCCATGTGAAATTCAAGTTTTCGGCTGTTATCTCACTAAGCATGAACATTTTACAACATTCTCTTCCTTTTCCGGCACTTCTTTCAATTTGGTAACCTTGTTTCATGCCAGAAAAGAGAATCATGGACGCGTAATACATGCTTCATGCTTGATGTTTCATGAGGTCATCCAAATACATTGTAGTATGTATGGGAGGAGAGGGGGGTTGATCCCAGTCTACGAAAAGCGTACACGAGGGGAGATGGGTATTTTGGGAGCGTACGTGCGCTTTTCAATTTGGTTATAAGTATTAATCTTTGATTTATTTACTTTCTTTTAATAATAGAAGCAAATTAAAAAAGCATCATGGCAAAACCTTTCTTCGTCAACACTTTTGCCTGACAATCTCTGGAGTGACACGTGACCCAAATGCTATTTGTAAATAAATACTATTTTCCATCACAACTATCTCAGCTCAATGTCTTCAAATGTATCACAATGTACATCCCATGGAAACCATTCAATGTCATTGGAGCTGAGTCTACACGTACAAATATGGCACGTGCGATATAAATTACATGAAAGCTCGGGGATAATGACGTCATCAATCACTGCCGTTTCATTACCACACAATTTTGTGATGTCCCTGCACCTCTTTTTCATAAGGCTTAAGTGTTACATATTAAGATGCACAAATGAAATTGATACGAGCTGCTTTGCTTCTGTTTTTGAATAGTCAGTTCTTCAAGTATAACACCATTCTTGTTCACATCTTGTAAACTGAACTATAAATTTTTCTTAAAAATGCAGAGATGTCATTTTTGGGCAATACATGCGCTGAAATAATGGTCAATCAAAAAACACCCACAGTGCTGTTAGCCTACATGAGACAAAACCATTCATGCGCAGTCTTTTAAGATTTAATTCACAAGATGTTTGTCCTATCTGCCACGCAATGCATGGCGTCCACACTGTAAGTTTATTGACATCGGTGATACAAAGCAATGAAACGTAAACGTCAAAACATCTAGATGCTTCCGCTGGTGTAGTGTGTCGCTACACAAAAACGTTCTGTAACTTTGTATTCTGATGGCGTATGTTTTGGTAAATGCACGACTGTAGTTTAATATACACATACAAAAAGAGAGAGAGAGAGAGAGAGAGAGAGAGAGAGAGAGAGAGAGAGAGAGAGAGACAGACAGACAGACAGACAGACAGACAGACAGACAGACAGAGACAGACAAACAGATAGGCAAACAGATGGAGTGATCTAGTTAGCAACAAATGACAAGTAAACTGACTTCTAAGTGAAAGGCAACTTAGAAACAAAAGATAAAATAAAATAAACAAGCTTTTGGTCGCCAAGGACTGTCTTACTTCAGTTCTATTTGCCAAGCCCTCTTACAACCCCACATCTTTTCTGTATTCTTTCTTGCTGTTGTTGTTGCTAGACATACCATAAATAAAGTTTATACAATTAATTGCATAGGGTGCACATTCTGCCCAATACAGAAGGTTCCAATGACGCATACAATTATGCTTATTGTCACTGCATATTCGGCCATGTCAGTGGTAAGTTATGGCCCCCTGCCTTTTGTTTTTCTGTTAATGTTTTGGGCTCAAAAACGCATTATTGCACGCACCTCTTCCTTATTATTAGCATATTATAAGCAAAACCAATACCTTTCCTTTTTAAGACGTAAAAATGCACTTAAAAGAAAACTCTATCTCCTGGCAAATGAAGTTTCACTTTCAAGCCTTCATAAGCATTGGGCTGCCAACTGAATGGTAATAGTGATGCTAATACATGTATTTGCTTAGGAAGAGCTCAGACATTGTGGCTTCGTTTCGTTTTCAGCAGTTTTGCTGAATGACGCCAATCTCGTCTTGCCCAAGAACCCTGAAGACGTCAAAAACTTACACTGCGCATTTTTAGAGCGCATAGAGCGTTTCCGCTTTCGACTCGTTTTCGTTTTCATCGAGACTGTCGTCTTTTGGTGAAACTACTGAAAGTGAGCCGAAAGGAATACGAAAGTGAAGCCATTCATTGTGTCTGGATCCGAACAGTTTATTTTTTTTTACATTACATGCAATAAATCGTGTACACAGTGCACAAAAGCGATAGAGCTGGAGAAATGCCTGGCCGTAGGCAAAGAATCATAGTAAACACAATTAACAGAGTGTAAAGTATATTTTCTATTTACTGCAGTACTTTCCAATAACATGAAATTACACGTTTAAAAAAAATGAACTCTCTCTCGTCATTAAATCCATGCCCTGTTTCAAAATAAAACTCCACCACCCCTTTCAATTGAAAACGTTTCAGAATACTGCATGTCCACCCTCATTGGCCCCTGCTGGTAACCATAAAGAGCTCATAATCTTATTTCTGATTAGATCTTGGAGGAAAGGGCAGAAAGAAAGAATCACTCACAAAATATGAAGAAATGAAAACAAAACAGAAATGCTTGGCATAGCAAAATATAAATTACTCATTTCACATACGCACCCATAAGACAATCACATTCAAGTGCTGTACATATTTTAGAACAGCCACACATGAGGAGAATGATGGAGTGAGGGAAATCTAAACAAACAAAAACCCTACACTCACACAGAAAATGGCCCTTGAGAACGGAAAACTGTAAGCTGATCAGATGACGTAGTTAGAATCTATTCATTATCATTCACTACTTGTTGGAAGTAGGAACAAAATCTCTAAACATGGGGTGTCCACATTTTTGTTTCCTTTTATACAGTTTTGAAAGCATTTCGTGGTTAAACAAACGGTCTCAGAATGACCAGAACTCGGGGTATATGTTCATTAACAATGTTGATGAGCAATGGAACTTGAACAATTTCAGTAAACAATAACAACATGTCACAACACGATCATTATTATACATATGGGACAAGAGTGGAAATAATACAGACAATGCCACCGTGTTGTGGCAGATTTGTATAATACAAATTGTAACAATGCTCTATACAGCTGTTCAACATGGTGTAATATGAACCAAGAACAATAATTACCAACCTTCGGTGGCTATCTGACTTTTCAGACGAATGTGTTTCATTTGAGAAAAGTGCAACTCACTTCGAATCCTTGATCGGTCTTGACTGCCAACGGTTAAGATTTCACACAGGCCATCAGTAAACCACCCAAATACATTGAATTAATAAAAAAAAAAACTGATTTCAGTGAATATTCTAATTTCATACAAGAAATAGTGTTATTGCAAATCTGGCTTGGTAGCTCAGAGTCAGAGTGAAAAGAAACGAAACAAAACTATACCGGGTTAGTTAGATGACCATATTCTACCATTGCATCAAATTATAAAAGTTTCATTTGTTTCTTTTTGTCTGCAAACAATGACCTAAACATTTCTAGCATTGTTTTCGTCAAGACTTGTACATGTAATCTGTGACACCGAATGAATTTCAGAATATGAGCCGCTATCACAGAAAAATCTGTGTAACTAACAAAATGCCAAATTGTCAAAGGGGGAGTCAAAATGTGAGCTATCCCAATCTTTCCTGAAAATTATATGCCCCTGGTTTTATTCGGCAACCAATATCCGGCATCTGTTTGGTTCTACTAGTGGCGTGTTTGAGTCATAAAACAGCTTCTCCTACCTGTCCCTAGAACCAGAACTAATACCAGAACGATTTTTTTTGTATTCAGGCACGCGAAATGGTACAGGTTTACCCTAATTCACAGCCACCCCTTGAACCAGTAAGAATAAAAAAAAGCCCTACGTTACTGTCAGCACTCGCAAGAGAATTACTGGCAGTAGCATCCATAATGAAACAACAACAAAAAAAAAAAAAAACGAGACAGGTTGGGTAAGTTAAGTATTATCAAGGGGCGTAATTCTAACACAATTCCCCCGGAAAGGGACTGAACTCGCGCTCTGTTTATCGCCCATTGTAAGAAAAAAAAAACATGTAGTGGTTCCCCGTCACTGACTCAAGAAAACATGAATTCTAGCGAAAGACTTGACTTTTGTTACACTTGTACATTGTACTCAGGATGTATCTTCAAACACATTGAGCGATCCCTTTCCCTTCTCTATAAATATCTCCACAAACGATCCCATGGTAGAAAGTACTAGCAAATCGATATCATCAAAATAGAATCGGTATTACAACAATCATTTCAAAATGAAACTGCAATGCGTCATGGACATCTTAATTTGGATTCGAAGTACTTTGCAACATGCTCTGATGAACGATTTCAATCTTTATTAACCACACATTTTTTTTCATGTATTTATATCACTGTACATATGTAGATATCATGATGGTAATCAGGAGGATAGTAACAAACTCAACGAATGCCTGTATGCATAACAAAGATTTTAAAGGAACGACACGGATCGACACAATCGACTTAACAAAACATTCTGCCTCTCTCTCTGTCGTTCTCTCCCTCTTTATGTTTCTCTCTTTCTCTATCTCTCTCTGTCAAACCGAACTCCAGGAATGGTAAATGATAACGGACCCTACTGTAAAATGGAGAACAATTCCGAATTCGTTCCTCTATTTAAAGTACCAAAAGATATTATTTACAGCACTTCTGGCAATGCGTCCCTCTGAAATTAAATAACACATGCTGTTAATAAGAAAATGTTCAAAAGAGTTTGAGCTAGCTCTCTGAGACGGGTCATAAATTTAAAAAAAAACAAAACAAAACGAAAAAGACGAATGTGTCGAGTTCGGAAAGTGGGAGATGGTGGAATTACCCCAGGCTCGCACCAGCCAATTCTGCTTGAACGTCCAGTTGAATGGTGTCGTCACAATAACTGAGTTTCAATGGGAATCCGCCCATTAGCCAATCGCTTTTTTTTTCTCATTCGAACACATTGTCGTGGCGTCACCATCCGTCGAAATCGGTGACTGGAAAACATTTCGATAAGATTTTGTTCAGGAGAGCACTTTCCATTCTCGTGTGCATGGAATTTTTCACCTTTTCTTTAAGGAGGAGATAAAAGTCAGATGAAGAATGGACATTTTAACACTAGCCACTCGTGACAACGTGAAAGAAGAAAATAAATTGCTTTAAAAAATGGCAGGTCAGTAGAACCCCGAAAAAACACTCTCAAACTACATGGTATCTGTACATTGTTTTTAAAACTAGCCACCTAGCTACATCTACCACGACAGTGACGTCATGAAGTGTGAAAGACACGTATTTCAGCATGAGTTATCAATGAACCTTTAATCATTATTGACAACAGTTAGACTGATAATTCATAGTGTACTTAATTCATATCAGTACATTTAATCACATTTGTTAATGGAGGTATAAACGTTGGAAATTACAAGGATAAAAAATTAAAATTGATAAGATAATTAACAAAAATATTAAGAATAACGCAAAAGTAAAAAAGTCATATATACAAAAAAGGTTGCTAAACCTAAAAGGTTGCTAACCCTGCTGTAAGATACATTAGAGTTGGCAGCCTGATTGACTTAGCAACGCTTTTTAGTTTTTGTATTGCCGAATGAAAGAATGACGTCTCCATTCATAGCGAAAAAAACAACAACCATCTGCTCCAGAAAGCGTGACCAGTTTGACAATTCAGGTCTATATTGAAACTTCTAAGTAACGTGGACAAGAATTATCACTCATCAGATCTGTGATTTCCAAATAGGGCATAGACAAGAAATGAGATGTTCGCCACATCTTATCTAGAAAAGATTTTCGATTTAGAAGTGTATGCCTAGTTAGTGTTCGGAAAAATTGGGAGTGAAAGAAAGAAAGAAGAAAAATAATGACTCAGGCGAGATTCGAACCCGCGACCCTTGCTAGCACCTGTTCTTCCTTTCACTCCCGCTCTTCTGAGCGGTAACCAGGCATAACAGTTCTCAACAACTCACGTGGTCTCTGATTAATCTTCTTCCTATGCTGTCTCCCCCAAGCCTGCTGCTTAATTTTCTTTACATTTTATAGCAAGTATGTGGAAAGTTCATCACATCTGAACACATTTTTGTTTGATAAAGTCGTTTTAAAAAAAATTCTGTCAACCACAGCTGTCGCCGCCAGGCCGAGTGCAGTCGTACTATCATAATGTTACATTTGGTCGTTACGAAAAGCCTCCAAAAAAGTCACACTTCGGCTCAGCCAATTGATGTTACACATTATAGCAATTCAACTGGAATTTCGTCTCACTCAAAACACTGACGAAGATGCAACTCAAATCAAATACGTATGGCTGTTTAATCCGAGACGTAAAATTTTATATACAATGTGACTGAAATGCCGATGTGGCGATTTAATCAATCAAAACTGATAGTTGCAAAAATTTGCCACGATCTGTTGAATCAGCGATAAAAGGTATAACTTAATTATATACCTTTCTGCTACGCCCACATACTTGTTACGTGAATACATGAGGCAAGGGTGACCCAGTACCAGGGTTTTGTGACGGTAATTATTCAAGTCACAGTGTAATAATTAAAAGGAGAAAAAAAAATCGATATCCGTTAATATCGCGAAAAAGTTCGCTCTTCTTAAAATATCTCAAAACTAGAAAAACGAATTAGCCTTGACGCTCGCATACTCCCCCCTCAATTCCCCCCCCCCCCCCCCCCAATGAAATCGTTTTAACTACTGAAACCCTCCGTCTATCCCACCTTCCTGTCTTGCCTGCAAGCAGTTCAACCCTGACCATTTCCACCCCCCACCACCCGCCCCTCCCCCTCCGCCGATCCCACATGGACCTAATGTATTATGTTCCTCGATACCGTTTACCTGAAAGCGACATGCATCAGTATCACTATCGTTCGTTCGGTGCAAACAGCCCACTATGAACGAGCGCATTCAGTGGATATAAGGAAATAAATGAACGTAATGTGCCACATACAGTAGGCCTATTTATTTCTGACGGTGCAGAAATGTTACCCACAATCAGGTCGCAGCATAGCAACGGTGTTATCTCCCCTGAATCTGGCGCTAAGATGATTAGATTTGAAACCCGGAAATGCCAATTGCGTAAAGGCAGTTTTCGTTTTCCCTTACAATTGAGGTTGTCTTTTTGTGTGTTTGTTTGTGTGTTTTGAGGATATAACGAAAAAAAAAGGGGGCGGGGGGTATGGTTTCATCACAAAAAAATTTTAATGTTCCTGTTTGTAGTAGTTTTGTGATTTGATTTAAGGAGAATTCTGTATTTAAAAAAATAAAAATAATAAAAACGAAGCAATGAAACAAAATGGTTTGCAGATGGCGATTTCTTGACAACAAAATTGTATGAAAGGATAAATTAACGAGAGCTAACAAGTGCGAGACTGAGAGGCATTGTGAGAGATTAAGCTTAAACACAAACATTCTTGAACAGAACAAATCGTATGAAGTTAAGTAAATAAACACACAAACATTTGTTGAGTAAAAGAAAAAATATGTACATCCATAGTCAATTAAAACATACACACCAAGTTGTTATTATCATTAAATTTGCGATTTCACTAGAGGTGTTAAATTACTTCATTAGGTATGGCATATTGTGTAGATATCAGTTCTAATGAGGAGACAAGTCCAGTTCGACCCCTGGTCGGGTCAAAAGAAATGTCCAAATGTCCAAAATCATTACTCTACGGTACCCGCACACAGAACAGAATAAAATGTATTTCTCAAAAGTAAGCTCTACATTCTACACGGACACACCTTCAAGTGGTTAAAATATTGAAAAATGTAGATGAGTTATCACATGTAGCCGTCGATACCTGTCTGCCTCCACTATTTACATTGTTTATTCACTCAGCACAAATTCTGGCTAATACTAATGTGGACAAAATAAAATTGAAAAAAAAAAAAATCACCCATTTTCTCGGCATTTCAGGATTCTTGAACCATTCTTTAAAAGAGTAAAAGGAGAATGTTATAATACACCACTGGACTAGGTTGGTGCACTTTGTAACATGACAATGACATTGCCATTTGTTGTATTTCTTTCAATCATTGAATGGATTTTAGTTGAAACTATGGCATGGGATGGTCGCACATGCTGAACTAACTAAATAAAACATTGCAGGTCTCAGCTCTACTGACCATGAAGCTCCCATTGCCCTGAAACGATTAGATCCTTCACATTAGAGAAAATGTAACCAAGCAGTTTCACTGTCAGTCGGGACAGCCTTGGCAAAACACTCGAACACATAATTTTTCCCATCATTGTTGTCCCAGTACTCCGTGCCTCCAGCGTTGTAAGAGACTGCAAATTCTAAGCGCGATCCAGGACCGAAATAGAGTGGAGCCACTATGCTGAAAGAGAAGCGATCAGTAGGACCATCACAGGAGTTCTGCACATAACTGGCTGCGATGTCGTGGAAGGTAGCCCAGGAATTATGGGTGTATCTCACCCGTACACTTTTATGGAACGATATATTTGCTACCCGCACAAAGCCCGTTATGGTCATTTCTGTGATGATGGCATTTTCTAATGAGACTTTCCTATTAATTACTTTGGTTACAAAGTTATCCGCGGCGCCGGGCTGGTCAAAGCACGGGCAGAGATACTTGGAGCCGAGTTCTTTATGTTCATCCTTGAGGCCTTCCTTTAAGTCTGCCATTGCTGATGCTGGAATTTTAGGAGGTGATTCCATATTGAGTACATGTCGCACAGATTCCAAATCCAAACCCATAGCATCTGCGAACCGCACCACTTTCTTGCGGTGAGGCGTTCCTGGAGGTGTTTTGTTCGATTTGAGAGAGGAAGACTTTCTGAGTTCTACCCTGCTGAAGTTAAATTCGTCGTCAGGATATATGGGGCTATAGCTCAGGGCAGAAGGGGACCCCGCGAAATGGGTTTCACTTCCAAAGTCCGTTTGATCGGTTATTTTAATCTTTAATCCAGAGGTACCTCGCACAGGTGAACCACGGCCAACATTTCTCAGCGTCATGCGTGACTCTTCGTTCGCTGGTTGGCTTTGGTCCACATTATCTTCTACGCTCATTCTGTGGAGGTCAGAGGCCGCTCTACTGATGGCTTCCTCCAGTGTCATCTTGCGTGAGGGGTCGTGGCGAACCTCCTCTTCCAACTCTCCTTCTTCTGGACTTAGAAACATGGAGTCTGCCGACACACAAGTATCATCACTTGTTTCACTGACTGTGGTTGATTTCTCTGTGGTGCTGTCTAGATCGTCCATGTTGACAAAAACACCTTCTTCACTGAGGATGTCTGAATCTGGAGAGCCATACGACCCGTTAGCTTCTTGATTCATGGCCTCGTCATTCCTGGTCTCATCAGAATGAATGTGTGACTTGGGAAAGTGGGTTTTACCTCCTATACTAAATGGCTTTTCGAATGAATCTGGAGAATTCACGTCAGCGATGGAATCCTCTTCAATGTCCATTTCTCTGCCTTCAATTTGTTCTTTGCTCTCCCCAATGTCGCATGTCCCACCACGATCTCTCTCGTCGTCATTGCGCTCAATGTCACACTGCTGTGGCAGAGGAGAAGGAAGGCTCATCTCTCCTCCTCTGTCCATCTCCTGACCTAAACTGACCGGGACCTCCATTGTCTGGGAGTCAGCCTTGGTCGGAGTGTCTGTCAACAAAGATGTGTCCTCTTCCGCTTCGTCCCCGTCAACACTGGTACCTATGTCCCGAGCAAAGTCCATAGACTCATTGGGGGGCGAGTGGAGGAGGGAGGTAAGTCTTGACGCCGCTCGGGTGGCTGGCTGTAGCAAGGACGACGCCGAAAAGGACGACGACTGAAAGGGTAACGTGTTTCCCGTTGTTCCAACAGAACCTTTAGAATGAACACAAAGTTTTCCGAGTGAATCAGAGGTCAAACTTGATGAATATAATCCAGAAGTGGCCACCGAGTCGTAATTAGCGTCACACTTGACGGGAAAGTCTTGCGATCTTATAGCTGACAACAAACTGAATGTTTCGTCCTCGACATTGGCCCTCCTCTCCTGACTTTGTTGGTGTTGGATTGTCCGTTCTATTTTTGGGTTGTGTACGAAGCGCGCGCTCACACTGTAGCGGTCCAGGTAACTCTCTTGCACGTAAGACAAATTTCGAGGGAGAGCGACGAATGTGCTTTCTTCCGCCTCGGGGTCAATGGGGTCATTGCACGAGCACGGGCAAAAATACATCATCAGCTGATCCGCTCAGTGGCATTCACGTGCCAGCAAGGTGCCTCGACACTACCCGTCCTTACGCCTTGTTTCCACAGTTGATTATTTGACAAAAATAACGATGTGGCAGTAGTAAATATTAAACGCACAGATTATGCTTTCTCTCGAATGTGAGGGCGATTTTGTCGGCGAGGATTATTCCAGAAAAAGATGTCACAGAGAACAGCTCTAACTGCCGTCTCAAACACCTGGGGTATTTTGATTTATATAGGTATAAAATGCGTCCTCTGGAATTAATGAAGGTATAAAACAAAACGTTGTTTTAGATATCTGTTATGAAACGTATAAGCTGACAAGTCCGTAAACAGTGGCCGTGTGCCATAAGAAATGGGTTTATCGCCCCCAACACTTAGGTTTATAATGCTATAACTGCTTTATTCTGGTATGGCAGTATGTTAATGCTGTGTTTTTCCATTACCTGGTCCATTAATTCTCCACCACCAGAATGCCAGAGTTATCGTGGTGAAAGATGTCACGGAATACAGCCCTGACCACGGCTCCAAACACATCTGGTGAACTGTTATGACAGTGACATAAATTCGCCTCTAAAAACACAAAAAGCTCAGCTGTGGTAAATGAGCTAATGTTTCCAAGGCAGCCCGTGACTTTATCAGATATTATCTTTGTTTCCAGATGCTGACAGTAATACTCTTTTGCCCTCAACTTCTCTGCAACAACAAAAGTCTTGTCTCTGGATATGAACTACGTTCGCGCGATGCTGGTCTTGAACACTGCCAAAAGCGGTATTTTAGTTCTTATTTGCAAATATCTATCTCCGCAGCTCAGACATGAAAGATATGGGCTCTCAGCTAGATATGTGGTTATGTCTGTAAGGTCGCTGAAATATGCAAATTCACTAATTTTTCATTGTCTATGAATCATCCGTATCGATGCAGGGAAAAGCGTACGGTAGGCAGTCTCCTATTGTTGAAAGTAGGGTAGGATAAGGCGCGTATCACCTGAAGAAAGGGCTGGACACTGTGAAGTCTTTGCTACTTTGTAGTGGTTGACAAACACACTGGGGAAACAAACGCCTTGGTAACAGCTGGTCCCAACCTGGCCAAAATTCGTCACTTGACGGGGGCCGCGTCAACACTGGAGAGAAACGAGTGAGAAATGCTGGTTAGGGCAACAATTACTGCAGTCAGTAACATATTGATGTATGTCAGGTAAGTTTACAGGAAGTGTGAAAGAGAAAGAGTGAGAAAAAGAGAGAGTGTGAGACAGAGAGGGAGCGACAGAGAAAGGGAGCGAGAGAGAGAAAGAGAGAGAGAGAGCAAATGTACGCCCCAAAAACGGCGAGCTGACGCAAATGATCATCTGAATCAAGGATATCGGAAGGAGCACGTACAAGATAGCAAAGCGACAAGTGAGTGGTTGGTGAAGAATGTAGAACATAAAATTGTCGCCAATGATCTCTATGACAAACGGTGACTGTCCAGATAACCAGAGCACTTTAAGAGATCTGTTATCTCATTGTAATCATGAGTCAACGACTCATGGCAGAAAACTGTGAAGACAGCGAGAAGGAAGCTGGAAAATGAGGGACAAGAGGGGTGGTGGAGGAAAGACACGGAAGAAGACATAATGGGGAGGAGAGGGGGGGCGAAGGACAGGAAAGAAAGATCAAGGTGTTGCAAAGAAGGAATCAAGAAACGAACAACTGAAATGAAATACAAGGGAAGAACTGCAGGAATGACAAATGAAGAATAAAGAAACAGTGTAAAAGGGCCTAAGTGCAGATCAGTGTTTGCAGAATTTATCAACTAGACAGATTAAACAAGAAATTTACTGAATAAAGATAAGAATGCACGAAAACGAACCAATCAAATGTAGGATTAAACACAACGTGAGTGAAGAAGGACCACATGAAATTCAACAGCGAATGAACATGCACAAAAAACAAATTAATACACGAAAAATTCTTGCAATGACCAGTTGCGTGAACATCTGTAATTCTCAAATACTAACCCAAACCTGCCAATTAAGCGATTATTTCAATAACAGTCACCGCACAAGGGCAAAATGAAACTGTCGGTTAGTTAAGAGTTCCACATAAAGGAGAACACAATATTATTATGGTCTTGTAATTGCCAGTTACCACGGTCTTGCATTTCACTGACAGACCTTCATTAAACTATTATTTCTCGTGTCCCTACCCTAAATACAAGACAATCCTTTAAAATAAGGGTGACAGGTGGACGGGTCTGCTAATCAGATAATGGGTACAAGGACGGACAGACGGACTGAACTGACTTATCACTCATGAAGGAAGGGGACAATGTATTGATAATCACATAAAAGATTTAAAGGGCAAAGACCAGCTAAATGTCATGACTATCAAATTGTTCAGACGTGTATGACGCATCAACGATACAAATGAAACTCATTGCTCATGCTGATAACGCATGACTTTTGTTTTTTTAAATCCTCAAAACCAAATCACAACCTCAAAGAACGGGCATGTATTGGTATTACTGATGGCATGAAGTTAATGAAAGACCACACGAACACTGTTTTTCTATACAGGCGACATTTAATCACGGTAAAATCGGCACTATTTAATGTGACAATGCGTCCCATACGCCGACAATACTTCCTTGCCATGATATAACATAAAAATAAAATATATCAATATCCTCTCAAAGATTCAAAAAAGGCATATATGGCGACGAATTCACAAAACAAATGTTTTACCACTGAGCTAATTGTACTCCAAGCAGTGTGTCACTAATGACTCGTTTATGTGCAAGTATTGCCATATTTGCAAACATTCCGTGTAAAGAACAACCTATGTAAACATGAGTGACCATGAGTGAACATGAGTGAAGCTACCTAGCATTTCACCCACCTATACCGTTCTTGAAAAAGACTTCCACTTAAGTTTCACGACCGTTTTGTTCGCACATATTTCAAAAATGGGAAAAAAAAGTCTTCCAAAGCATTTGGCCCCAGAGCTTTAAGGCCTACTGACATTTACTTCCTGCTAAAGCTCAGTATGAATTAAGTCAAACCAATCTCGAAGACAGTCATGGAATTCCTCGTTTAACAATCACTGACACTTCTAATTTTGCTCTAAGAACGATCTCCACACAAACTACATGGTACAGCTTTGCTTCTACCACACTGACCCACTGTGTGGTGTATCGAAATGATGTAGTGTTCACGAAGATCCTCACTTTAAGACGGCCACCGTCAAAAGCTTTTTGCACGTCTGTCAAATTATAAAGAAAAAATTCGGTTACGATAGTCCAGACTCGTCGCAATTGGCAAGGGCTCGTCCTCCTCTCCAGGGCACAACCACCACCGCCGGCGGTCAACGGCTGGGAGCACCGCGTAGCCAAACACGCCCCCAAATATCTGTTCAGGTCGACCCGAACGGACCTGAAGTCCTGGCCAGCTGGTGTGATGATGCAGTGACCGGCAGGCCGAGACCTTTTATATCAAGTGTTAACACCGCCCAATCATCGTGTCCTTAGTTCTTGTTTGTTCCAACTCTACTTTTTGCGCAGCTGAAAACTTGGCGATTAAAAATGTGGGGCTTTAGTATTACGATAAGGAGTTAGAATAAATCTGAACTGCGAAACAGCTTGATAAGTACCGCAACGCATTTTAAACAAGTGCCAAAAGTGTGCATTTGTTATACCTCTTCTACATACCAAAAGATCTCCAGGGTTTTCAGAAAATGGAGACAGACCAAAATAGAACTGGGGTCGCTTAATATTCAGGACACACTGTTGTAAAAAACAATACACAAGTTTGCCCCGAACAGATAAGGTATTCTTGAAACGGAAAAACAACATGCAGGGTTAAGCACCAAACCCACGACAATGTGACGCCACTCTGGAAAAATCCAGAAACTGATATAGAATGAAAAATAAATCCTGAGTCATGGAAAACATGCCGCCTGGAGTTCTAATTACTATTTTTAGAACATCGGAAAATCCCAGTATGTGCACGCTGTAAACAGACCAAAACCAGGCTGGGAATAATTTATGCAGTGTCACAATGATTCACCAGCCGCACATGGCACGCACTTTAACACACACACACATAAATTAAATTAAATACATCAGACAGACACCCTACCGATCCTCACAGTTAATGTGAATATAAAACTTAATGACCACACGTAACACGTGCACACATATTTGAAGCTAAACATACGTCCTAGAACCGATCATGCATATCTCACACGTCATACTGCCAACAATATATAAACACATACATGACCACTTAACACGCCTATGAATGTTTCAAAGGATTGAACACACCTGCACAACGCTGCATGAACACATTGACTAACGGCCTTAAACAGGAACTTTTAAACATGTCCTAATCGTACACACTTTATGAAGTATACAATGTTGCATGCTACAGACTTGAATATATTCATAAAAATAGACG
The DNA here is from genome assembly GCA_963931925.1 of Onchidella celtica. Taxonomy (NCBI): domain Eukaryota; kingdom Metazoa; phylum Mollusca; class Gastropoda; order Systellommatophora; family Onchidiidae; genus Onchidella; species Onchidella celtica. The sequence goes on along the minus strand of OZ007574.1, from coordinate 28,686,738 downwards.
GAAATTAGAGACGCTTTACAAAATACACCGCCTCTGCCGTCCTCTCACAAAACCACTTGAAAGTCATAATTAACAAATGCCGAAACGCTTATCAAATCTGAACTTCCCCGTGTCATGCAATTTTTTTTATTATTATTGTTTTGTTTTTTTTCATTCAATGGATGGTGCAATCGTGTATTCACATAGAAAAGATGTGTGTTCAATTCTAAAACATTATCATCCGTAGAGCAAGTGTAAACAACAAAACAAATGCTCTCCATTAAAAGTAAGTAACTCCGTCACGAGCGGATGATTTTGCAAAATTTACCACCAGTCCGTTTTGGCCATAAAACCCTGGCTCGTCTCTGACTGAAGTGCCGTTGGACAACCGATAGGGGAAAATCTGAATAATCATGGCTCACATGTGTTCGTTATTGTTTTTGAATACAATATTACATGAACCACTCCCATGTTTTGTTCTCTTAAGTTTCAGTTCTTTTTCTTGGCGTTGCATACAGCAGCAGTCCTTTCCGTTGCCTTAACGAATCAATATGTTCAATCCCTCTGACTGTTTGCTAACATTTTCTTATAAAATTAAGACACAGTTTACACAGACATACAAGATTTGAAATGACAACATTAGTTCCTCGTGACCGAAATGTATATATTAGAACTTGAGTGCAAAAAAGCTAGATTTTCTCCTAGTGGTGGGTAATAGAGTGACAAGTTACAGTTTTGGTCCCACAGCCTATGTATAATACATCCGCACGCCGTGCTCCATTTAATAACAAAGCTGCTCTCACACCGGGGGAAGCTCTTGCTGCATTCTGCCGTGACTTATCGATCGAATAGATCAAAAGCTTTACGTACAACATACCAGGAGTCCCCTATTAGCTAGATAACACATCAGTAGTCCCCTATTAGATCGACAACACACCAGTAGTCCCCTATTAGATAGACAACACACCAGTAGTCCCCTATTAGATAGACAACACACCAGTAGTCCCCTATTAGATAGACAACACACCAGTAGTCCCCTATCAGATAGAGAACACACCAGTAGTCCCCTATTAGATAGACAACACATCAGTAGTCCCCTATTAGATAGACAACACACCAGTAGTCCCCTATTAGACAGACAACACATCAGTAGTCCCCTATTAGATCGGAAACACACCAGGAGTCCCCTATTAGATCGACAACACATCAGCAGTCCCCTATTAGATCCACAACACACTGAGCGCTACGCACTGAACATTATGTCCTAACGGGCTACAGTCTGGACACTTAACGCGTGTAGAATAAATCACACCTTTGAATCCGAGAACGGCATGGCTCGTTACTGACAATCTCACTGCCTGTGGTTGGTGGACGCTTCTAGTAGGGTCTCCTTCTGTCCTGTTACTGCATTATAATAATCTGTCTATAGACTTACTCGTACTTCTTCCTAGCACCCCGTGGGTCTTTATCGTGTCGACGTGCTTTCTCGAAATTCAAACTCAAACTCGCAGCAAAAACATTACAAAATAAAAAGACCCTCTCTGAACCAAAGATCTTGATAACTTACCGCAAAATATCCTCAGAATGACAATATCGAAAAGTTATACTGAACACCAAAATATCAACACAGGAATGTTGCCATTTCTCACTGGCCTGCATCAGTGTAAACGTTGTGTTTTATTGTGACTAATGAAAAATAACTTACTACAACTGCACCATAGTCACAATATCGCACACAAACTAGAACAAAGCGCCTATCTAAGTGACCAATTTGTAGTGGATATATTTTCGTGGAAACTGGCAGACACAACACATTTGTCACGTAGCATTGAGAAATATGGATCCGCGGCTATGCTAAGCGTGTTTTATCAATAAAGAAAAACCAGTTGATGATTTTCTCAAGGCTGAACTTCCGGTTTTTGTCAATCCCATTACACTGCTGGGGAAAGCCCGATTTTCGAAGAAATAGATTTCGGTTGGTCTTGGAATTTGTTGCTGTTGTTAAGGATTAGCACTGGGTCATTTCACGACACCTAACAGGGCAAGTGGATAGCAGCTCTGAATATGTCATAGTTATCCAACTTCAGCGATATTGTATAATAATATAATACTCATTGTTTAATGGAAATCACCATAGAATTGAAATGGAGATACTAATAATTAAGATAATGATTCGATAATTCAGTTGTGATCTGTCTGGATAAAACGTTATTTTTGCATGGATCAATCCTAAATAACCACACTCACAGTTTTTCTCTCACTTTCACTCTGTTTTCTCCTTCTCTCTTTCTATTTCTCTCTCTCGCTCTCTCTTTCTGTCCCCTTCTCTCTCTCTCATTCTGCCCCTATCTCCCTCTCTTTCTGCCCTCTTCTCTCTCTTTCTCTCTTTCTGCCCTCTTCTCTCTCTCTCTTTCTCTTTCTGCCCCCTTCTCTCTCTCTCTTTCTCTTTCTGCCCCTTGTCTCTCTCTCTTTCTGTCCCCTTGTCTCTCTCTTTCTGTCCCCTTCTCTCTCTCTCTTTCTGCCCCCTTGTCTCTCTCTCTTTCTGCCCCCTTGTCTCTCTCTCATTCTGTCCCCTTGTCTCTCTCTCTTTCTGTCCCCTTCTCTCTCTCTCTTTCTGCCCCCTTGTCTCTCTCTCTTTCTGCCCCCTTGTCTCTCTCTCTTTCTGTCCCCTTCTCTCTCTCTTTCTGCCCCCTTCTCTCTCTTTCTGTCCCCTTCTCTCTCTCTTTCTGCCCCCTTGCCTCTCTCTCTTTCTGCCCCCTTCTCTCTCTCTTTCTGCCCCCTTGTCTCTCTCTCTTTCTGCCCCCTTCTCTCTCTCTTTCTGCCCCCTTGTCTCTCTCTCTTTCTGTCCCCTTCTCTCTCTCTTTCTGCCCCCTTGTCTCTCTCTCTTTCTGCCCCCTTGTCTCTCTCTCTTTCTGTCCCCTTCTCTCTCTCTTTCTGCCCCCTTGTCTCTCTCTCTTTCTGTCCCCTTCTCTCTCTCTTTCTGCCCCCTTGTCTCTCTCTCTTTCTGCCCCCTTCTCTCTCTTTCTGTCCCCTTGTCTCTCTCTCTTTCTGCCCCCTTCTCTCTCTTTCTGCCCCCTTCTCTCTCTTTCTGCCCCCTTCTCTCTCTCTTTCTGCCCCCTTGTCTCTCTCTCTTTCTGCCCCCCTCTTTCTGTCCCCTTCTCTCTCTCTTTCTGCCCCCTTGTCTCTCTCTCTTTCTGCCCTCTTCTCTCTCTCTCTTTCTGCCCCCTTCTCTCTCTCTTTCTGCCCCTTCTCTCTCTGTGTGTCTGCCCCCTTCTCTCTCTCTCTTTCTGCCCTCTTCTCTCTCTCTCGCTCTCTTTCTGCCCACCTCCCCTTCCAACATTCTTTTCTCTCCAAAACTGTCATTGAAATGTGCAAGGAAGCAAATCACTAAGGGCACTAGGTCACAATGAACTAGGAACACTAATGACCTCACTCTTCAAACACGAACAGAAAACAACAGGCCCGGCTTGTCATAAGAATGTCATGTCACCATTGTACAATCTGCAGACGGGACAGGAAAGGGGAAGAAGAGGTTGGGAACATTCCACAACAGTGTCTGTGGTGACAATGGGCAAACTCTGCTCGCGAATAACACTGTAGAGAGACCTAACTACACACCCGTTGAAAACGAGGGATAACATTATACCGCATCCATCTTGCAAATCTTATCATGATATACAAACTTTCCTGAAACAAAATGAACTAAATAATTATCTCGGTTTTGAGATCTCTAGTTTTACGAATATCACTGATATTAGCATTTACACCTTTCTTTCCTTGTCGTTATTTGTTGTTTTTTTTTCTTATTTCTTCTGTTTGTGTTTGTTTGTTGGTTGTTGTTTCTTGCTGTGTTCTGCCAATCCTTCCGTTTGATCTGCTTCTCCTTCTCCTTCTCCTTCAGCATCTTTCTCTTCCTTATCTTCAGTATTGTTCCTCTTTCTCTTCTTCTTTTCCTTCTTTATCTTCTTCTCCGCCCTCGGCTAAAAATTGAATACTTATCTCAACTCTTAGCTTACTATTTAAATCCAAGGAGAAACAATGGAACCCAAGTTTCGTAAACACAACCGAAAGTGGAAAACACACTTATACTTAAAAGCACATTTCTGCATGTTGACGCTCGCGCTAGCCGCCAAGGAGTTGAACAAGCTGAATATTTTTCACAGTCCACTGATACCCGCAAGAACATCTTTCAGTCCTTGGACTTCCTCATCCCTTCCACAAAGTACCCACCCCACCCCCTGGCTCATCTTAATTACCTAACACAAACAGGGGAGGGGGGCTGGATGCAAGGTTTATGAGCAACGGGTGAAAATTGCAGCAGTGTGTCATTGGACAATGTGTTTAGTAAATTCACACATCCAGGGCCGCATGTCAAACTATCACATTAGATAACTGTTTTCAAAAAGGATTTTGCCATACGTACGTACGTTCCCCAAAGTTTTTTTGCGCTAGTGGTACGTATTTTAAAAGCCTTTTGTGACGCCAGAGCTAGAGAGCTCCTGCCGAAATGCTCAGTAACAACAGCCTTAACTAATTATGATTAATTATTCTTTCAGATTTTCTTTTTGTTTTCCTCCTTTTTTTTTTTTTTGGTTGAAAGGGTAGGGGTCAGGGTTAGGAAGTCAATAAGATTTAGGACTGACGATAAGGTCGGGGTTAAGGTTAGGTATGTATACGTAGGCGCAAAACACTTGGGATCTGTACGTACTCATAACTATAGCCTTTTAAAAATGGGCTATCTGGCATGCTTGAAGTCCTTGACGGCTATAGGTCCTGTTATAATGTGGGGCTTAAATTGTGAAAACTAAGGATTAAATAAACATTTTTAAAACTGCATAACTAGATCTATATCATTAAGTCTGGCAAAGAAAGTATTCCGTTTTTTGTTGTTGTTTTTTTTTATGCTTCCCCTGAAAAAAGTTGTAACAACCAATTTACGCTAGTATACCTTGCGGTCCTCCATAACATGATTTCGTTGAACTTAGAGTTTCTCTCAACGCAGTTTATGTCGTGCGCAAACGGAAAGTTAATGATCGCCGGAAACGAAAGATAATGGTAATGTTAAACATTAAAATGGAGCTTTCGTGATTTCTGAATGTTCGGATCAATTTGATGGGACGACATCTTGAAAACGATCTTCAGTAAGTGGTGTATTGATTTTCGGGGTTCGCCACATATGAACTGACGTGTCCGGAGAGCCATAGTGCAGTCTTGTGTAAGTTCTATTTATAGAGGTTGTTCTCACCACCTTATTCCTCACACACCACCCCCCCCCCATCTCACCCCTCGTCTCGTTGTCTATCTATCTATCTATCTATCTATCTATCTATCTATCTATCTATCTATCTATCTATCTATCTATCTATCTATCTATCTATCTATCTATGGAAGCTTTGTGATTCTCTTTCTCGCTCTCTCTCTGGAAGTCTCTCTCTCTCTCTCTCTCTGTGGATCTCCTACTGAGGTAAATGCCGTCCTGGATCTCTACAGAGTATTAACTATATTATCTGCAAACCTGCCCATTTTTCTCGTGTCTCTACTCACCATGAACAGGAATCATCCGGAACGGGTCACCCTGACCTGGTGATTCAGACCTGTCGGTAAAGACAACCGTCCCAATTGAAAGGTTAAACGTGCATACATTCAACTCACTTTACCGCTCTGCCATGCTAACTGATCCCACCAAAGTATCCCGCTGATATCTCTCACCCCACCATTATTACTTCACCGCTACAAAAAGCAATTGCTGCACTGGCATTGCCAAGTATTGGCGCAGGGAAAAGTTCAGCACTTGACGTAACACATAAATCTTGTTGCCCAATGTCTTAAAAAAAAACCCAGTAAATAGCAACATCAGTCAGAAACAACAACTGCACATTTGGAGAGGTAGAGGGGGAGGCGGGGGGGGGGGGGGGGTAAGAAAGAGAGAAAAAGGGGGAATGAAAGATAGCGAGGGAGAGGAGAGAAAGACTGAAATAGATAGTTTGAGAGAGAAAGAAAGAGAGAGAATGGAAGAAAAAGAGAGAGAGGAGAGAGAAAGACAGAGAGAGAGAGAGAGAGAGAGAGAGAGAGAGAGAGAGAGAGACAGACAAACAGACAAACAGACAGACAGACAAACAGACAGACAGACAAACAGACAGACAGACAAACAGACAGACAGACAGTCAGACAGACAGGGACAGACAGACAGACAGAGACACACATAGAGAGAGGCAGAGAAACATGAAACGATGAATGACAGCAGCTGACCCAAGCAGAACTAAAAAAATCGAAGTGCACTAAAAATGCTGTAGTTGTGAACTTAACTGCAGTTTTCCTGTCGACAGGCAGCCCATTATATGCGATAACGTTGTAAAATATTACCATGATGCACAAATTCACCACACAAAAAAAAAGAAAAAAAAACAACCTCAGTATAATCATTTCAGTAAGTTAAAACATCACTCAGACTGCCATTTAAAGAACACAAGAACATACGCGTTGACACACGTGTTCATGCAGAATGAGACAAAATGAGATCTTATGAGCATCAATACTTCTTGCAGCGGAAAAAGTAGTGATAACAAAGATAATAACAATGGCATTATTCTTTACAAGCGTAACAGCATTGGTATCATGCTGGCGGGGGTAATACAGCGGCTATGGTTCAGAACGGGGGGGGGGGGGGGGGGCATAAAATTATTATCGTCGAGTATTTTCCACACTGATATAATGTCTATTTTTGCCTTTTCGAGAAAGTTTGAAGGGTTATGTAAAATCAAGGTTTTGTTCAATGCGCTTCAAAATCAAAACTTGCAGTACATGCCTACGAAAAATACACCCACATGACATTTACGCGTAATAATATTAAGAGTGAGAGAACTACTTTCACGACAAAACCTCACACTCGGCAAAATATCCCTACAACAAAATGGCAAAATATCCCTACAACAAAATGGCAAAATATCCCTCGACATGCAACTTGCTGTTATGTTGCAGTTGTGTCTTATTGCTTTGTTCCTATCGACTCTATGTGCCCGTGTGCGCACATATCCATTCATTTTGCTATATTTACAAATAGTGCGACGCGACAGCAACGCAACAAAAGTCGGACGTGCGCGCCTAGGTTGTCAGTCTTGTCGAAGAAAAGGGGAAAACGGTCGCCAAGCATGTCTTCTCTACCCATCCACACAGACACCAATTATGGTTGTTCTACCGACTGCTGCACACATGCTGCAAAGAGAATAAGGCACGTTTCTGACATGAAACAAGTCTCTCTGTACGAGTCGGAGTTTGGGTTTGGAGAAAGTATTTCGACACGACAACTGTCACACAGTGCTAGAAAAAAAAAAGCAAGACGTCAGACAGGATTATCACAGATCGATAGGACAGACCGAAGGAGTCTCTATGTGGAGTTTGATACAAATGACTTACACAACAACAACAACAAAAACAAAAAGAAAAAAACACCAACCTATGTTAATATTCATTCTTAGCTGGAAAATCTCCAAATTAATGGAATGACAAGTTGCAATAGTTCAGAGATAAATGCTCCTTGTCCAATGTTCCACAGGACTATTTCGTGATGCAGATCGGAGCAAAATCCAACAGACTGTGGATGGCATCTATACGCCAGGCAATCCACTCTGGTGTATTTTTTTTTCGTTTACTTTCTTTTAATTCACCCCGCGAGTTCCTAAGCCCAGTATTTATTAATTTGCATTCCGATATTTCATAAAAACTGAATCTCCAATTCTGAATATATTCGTTTGGCAATTTCACTTAAAAGTTACAGGTAGGGTTTCGTTAAAATCTAAACGTGACATTTAACTTAAGGTGGTTGTTATTGTGTTCACGTCTGTGTTCAAGGAGGTTTCGCTGCATTTGGCACTGCACCTGACTTTTCTAGTTTTCATTTTTCTTGTTCTTGTTTCTGTGTGTTTTTGTGGTAGGAATCAGTTGTTCAGAGCTTTGCCCGAACTGCGACCTTGTCCGGCTGAAAACAGTTATCTTTAACGTGCGCAAAGTGCACATGGGCCCTCCGAGCTTTTTCGTCCTTATCCGAGAAGACTAGATGCTCGATCCTATCTACCATAGGATCAGGGACAGGACCTGTACCGACAGGGGATCGAACCCGGTACCTTCGGCTTGAGAGGCGAGCACCTTGCCTCTAGACCAACGTATCCCCTATATGGTAGTTATTCCGTCCGTGCGGCGTAAAAAAAACTATGTCTACAATACTGGGTAAACGCACGGCCTCATCATGATTGTGTAAATAATTCCCGCACCACTTCAGATAAATATCATCAAAGTGTTATCGTCTGAATTAATGTCTATGGCTAACACAAGACGCTGTCATATAGTGTCAATGAGCAGTGCTGACCAGAGATGGTGCTGACACGCTGTGGAGTTTGCGGCTGGAGAAAACACCTCCCCCCACACGATAACGGTCACACTGTGGCGACGACGTGCCTGCTCCAGTTATAATTGGGCTGCAATAGCACAAAGGCAAATTTCCCAAATGGGAGTAAAGAGTTATACAAATACAAATACAAAACAAGCAAGACGACAGACAGAATATAATAGAACGAATGGACAGGAGAAGAGCCTGCCAGATGAGCCCACCAACCACTCATACACATGCTGTGAAACTCTACCACCAATAAACAGAACCAACATTATCTCATATTATTTACCATTACACACATGTCCGCTGACACCACGACCTTGGTATGCCTGGGGATTAGAACTCACCTCCTTCACTCCTTCTGGTTTGCCTTTACTTGAAAGATAACGGGGAAAAAAAATCATAGACTGTCCTTCTGGAGAGTTCGCCCCGCTGAACTGACAAAACTAGTGCACTCAATCAATCAAAACACTTCCTAAATGAACAAGTCTATACAATATTGATAGTGCCATATCATAAAGTATTTAATAATAAACGGCTCGGGTGTTACTGCGTTTTTGCCCAATATACCATCATACGCAACAGCTTTGACATTTCCACGCTTATTCTGCAAACGCCAAATCGAGTACTGACTTTTATTGGCACCGAAATCTCCCTCTAATCTGTAGAGCTCAGCTTTGCATGGTCTTTCTAAGCGTGCCAAAACACTGGAGGAGAAACAAAAAAATCACAAACAATTCCAGGCTGGTTATTATTTGGCAAGATATCGAACTGCAAAGATTGACACTACCAACCAAGTGCTTGCAGCAGGCGGCTAGGGATACACCTGGGGGTCTAGCTGGTCACGCAAGGTTGATGCGGCTATATTTAGAACTATAGTATCGCTGCTGACATTACTTAGCATACTGGCAAAATAACAATACAGAGGTGCTCCGGATCTGGCACTTTTACTGCTGTACAGGAATAATGCTTACTGAATCCGGGCCTGAACAATCGCAGCAAAAACTAAAGACATCCACATCAACACAGATACATAACCGTTCAGTCACGCGCCCACATGTTCATGTATATACAGAGTCAAAGAGAGCAGCAGAAACATAAAACTACAATTGCTAGAGAACGAAAGATAGAGAAAGAGAGAACAAAAGATAGGGAGAGAACGAAACAGAGAGAGAGAGAGTAGAGAACGAAAGATAGAAAGAGTAAAAGAGAGACAGAGCAAGAGAGGGAAAGACAGAGAGAGAGAGAAAGAGACATACGGAGAGAGAGAGAGAGAGAGAGCTCAGATATGAAGGACACAGAAAAAAGACAGTGGGATGAATGAAGAGGACAAAAAGAAGCGACAGAAGGAGTGAGAGATCAGAATAAACAAATAAAGCAGTACTGCCTATTACATATATCTTGACTTGAAATAGCCTGAGAGGAAACAGGTGAAAAAAAGCTGGAAAGGCAAGAAAACGGCCAGCTAAACAAAGCCAGAAATAGAACAAAAAATTTGAGCTTCACGCCAGGAAACGTTCGATAACCAACGCTGTTTACCATCAATTTTCTTCGCCCGCAGGACAAATAAGAGAGGCACATTTTGTTCGCAGTTTAATGATTTTGATTTAAAAAAAGAAAGATAAATTATACATTGTTCCTACAAATAGCAAACGGAGAAATACTGGAAATGCTATCCATAATTCACCGTTTCATCCATATTGTGACCTGAACAAATGTTTCGATTTTCTATTTTATTTACTCTCCTCAATAATTTTCTCTTTCTCCCCTCCCCACCCCCTCCATCTTCTCTCTCTCTTTCTCTTTACCAAATATCTTGGCAGCTAGCCTCAGATTATTCTCAAAACTTAAATAAAGATAGGAAATAATTTTACAAGACAAAGTATTGTTACAAGGAGCGCTGTATCGTCACTGGCCCGTGTTTAAAGACGTTATTTTATTTTGTTGTGACTCGTGAAAAACAACCTGCATCACTTGCATCAACCTATCTGGGGGGCATTTCACAACATGCATCAGCCTATTTGTGGGGCATTTGTCAGATCTCGAGATTGCAGGACAAACACCTCCTCCTCACCCCCCCCTCCCCACACACACACACAAATTTCAATTCAGATTTTACACCATTAATATACCCACAATTGCACATTAGCACATTAATTCCACGTCACACTAACGGTAAGCATTAACCTTTTTAAACACCGGCAAGAAGTCTTGTTGTTTCAGCACATCCACATTCCTTTCTCGTGTGAACGTTTCTGTACAGCACTCAAACTGAAACCGTCAGCAGTATCTGAAATAGCATTTTTTTAAAAATGAATATACATCTCCTCCCAGGTCGGATGTTGCAGCCAACACTATCATGCTAACGATGGAAATCTTGTAAACAATTCACACGTCCAACAATATTTCCAGATTCTTAAAATTTTCACCGAAAACGTATCTTGCAATTATTACCTCACGGTGTCATGTCATTAACAAAGAAATCCGTACGTCCCCCTGGCACAGATCACACCAGCATCTCAGACGTTATAAACCACAACTGTACAATCATGATAATGATATAAATGTCCATCCAGCTGAATATGGACCACTGTTGTATTTTCGTACATAATAATACCACAGTCGAAAGTGCACATACAGTCTCAGACATAAACCACAACTGTTCATAATATAAATGTTCATCCAGTTGAATGTGTATGATAATTAAACTATCGTACGCAACATAAACCACAACAAAAACTGTGGAGATTTTACTGCTCATACAGCATTTGCATGAACTCCCTTTCATCTGCACGAGGAGCACTATCGCATCAGCAGACTAGACACGTGTCGTGCGTTCTTCAGTTAACCTTCTCAGTTATCATACCTTTTTTCTTCCGTTATCATCCTCTCTATTCTTACATTCACTCCCCTTGAGTCTTCTCTTACAATTGTCCTTTCTTTTCACTCTATTTCTTCACCAGAACTAAGAGTGCACAGAAGCGAGTCAAGATTACACAAACACACTGTTTCACAAAGTATGTTGTTACAAATACGTATAACCCCCAAAGTTTTTACGCTGGGGGTGCGTATTTTAAAGCCCATTGTGACTCCAGAGTTAGAGAGCTCCTCCTGAAATGCCCAGTGACAACAGCCTTAATTAATTATGATTAATCATTCTTTCAGGTTTTCTTTTTGTTTTCCTCCTTTTGGGGGGGGGGGGGGGCTTAAAGGGTAGAGAGCAGGGTTAGGGATTCGATAAGATTTAGGGTTGGGGATAAGGACGGGGTTAGGGGTAGGTACGTATATGTACGCGCCCCTAGCACAAAAACGTTTGGGGTCCGTACGTACTTATAACAACAGCCTTTTCCAAAATATCCTGAGTCTTTCTGCCTTGTCTTTGTGGCTTGTCTGTTCTATCCGGGATCGCCGTGTCTGTTAATATTGTTGTTGTTGTTTTCTTGTTGTTTTTTGTTGTTTTTGACACACCTGCCCCACCACCTCTTTTTCATCTAGTTCTATCATAAGAATTCAAAGTAAACCCTCTCGCATGTCAAAATAATAGAAACACAAACCTTTCTCGCTCCTCCTAACGCAAACTCTCCGAGAAGTGAACGCACGGATCTTGAGACGTCTCCTCTACACAGTACAATAACACACAAAGCACACAGAGACAGTCTCGGCCGTATAAATGCTGACGCTCAACAGACGTCGTCTTTGTGTTCAATAAACATCTGCACAATAGACGTGCTATTACGTGATGCAGAATGAAGCTTTATGAGTCCAGGCAATAATCAGGCCAATAACTGGTAAAGCTGGTAAAAAAGTTCAGGCCGGATGAGAAAGTAAAGTAGGCCCCATTTCAAACTGGTCATTAAGGGATTTTTGCAATAAAATCTAATAGTAAATACACTGATTTATCTGCATTTCCCCTATTAACTGTTTGTGAATTTTCTTTAAAATTTTAGCATTTTCTATTAACGGGTCACGGTGGCTTTCTTTACAATATCATCATTCTTTACCACCCCCAACCCCTCTTCCTACCCCTTTGCCTCTACCATCACTACATGATGACCAGTGAAATGCACCAACCTTTGATAAACAGCATTATTTCCCCAACTTTCTGTACGCCTCCCTGCTCTATAGTTATTCTTGAAATACAACATACGATGTAGTTAAAGGTCCAAACGGGCACATTTCCCGAGGCTGCCCCTAAGCCCTTCGTTTCTCAGCACACGGGCACAATTCTCCTTCTTCTACAACTTCAGCACAGAACACACGTCTTGAAAGTGATCGATACATCTCCCTCCTCTGCCAAAGCCTCTTCTGTGCTCTTTGCTACCACTTCTCCAGAGCTCAGCTAGAGGTCGTATTTTTGTACACTTAGTTAAAATTACTGCATATGCACGTTAACGTCATTTTATTTTAAAGCCCTCTCTCCTGGTATCGTCCCCATATACAGTAAAACCCTGACACGAAGCTCCGGCGTTATTCCAGTTTAATAAACACATGCAAATCTCTTAGGACAATACGTTTTCCATAAACCTGGTATATAAATAATTAATATCTCCGTTATTGAGTATTAGACAAATCTGAGGATTCTCTACGGTTTTGCGATGACCAGCATCATCAGTTAAAGAAGTAAAAGAAAGGACAAGTTATTATATAACCAGAAATAACCATTAGTAGCAAGTCCTTCAAAGGTCAAAACCTCAAATGTAGCTGAAATGAAACAGTAAGGGCTCTGTCGATACATAACAACTCCTATATCCACAACTCGTATCTCGCCACATATCAGCAAACAGAACTGAAACTGAGACTATTTTGTTACTCTTTTGAGTCCATGCGCGAGCTCTATTATTAAAACGTAGTACAATCATTATGATGGCTCCACTATTCTGAAAACGCAATTAAAAACAAACATGCAATCGTGACACGTCAATTTGCAACACCTTACAATGAAAACGCACCCAGGCTTGTCTGCTGATATTCCTTCCATTGCGCTGTAATTATGTAAAAAAAAAACCTATAGTTTCGGATATTTTTTTTTATACCCCTGTTGCATCAGCATTTTGGCCATACGCCTATTTCTTCTGAGCGACCTGACCAATGTCTTTCATCCGCGGTGACACCTGACCAAACATTGCCGTGGTTGGAAATGTTTCGGGTCTTTAGAAAGTCAGTGACCCCGTAAGACTGATTGGCCGCGTCATAATATCAGATTGCAGGTCTTTGTTAAGGATTCCCATACATAACAAGGTATATGCAGAACATGACAAGCCTTTTTACGAATGAATTACCCCTTCTCAGACTGTGGTTACTAGTTTTCTGGCGAGTATGACTGGTCAGTTGCACTACCACTGGTTCCAGACCTGGCCTACAGGGTTTCTTGACAACACTGAACGTCATTTCAGAATTTGGGACAATTACAGATTGACAATATTATTGATAGGCCTATTTAGTGTTTTGTCAAAGTACCCGGAAATACAAGGCTCTGTTACTGCGTAGTTCGGGGTGGTCCTCTCCTTTTAATGTTGCACATAAGACAGTCATGCTTTGTTTTCTAATACAAAGCACAATTTTTATCAAGGCAGGACTCCGCTTTACGTAAAACGTAACTGAAAAACGCCAATGGACGCTGAAAGAGAGAGGATTAGCGATGCCCTTCCCTACAACTGAAAGCATAACAAACGCATTTTGACCAAGCCAGTTTATCATAAAACACATAGTCTGACGTCTCAGTCTAGCAGTTCATAGCCCACACTGACACAACTTTACAGGACTATGGAGAAGCCACACCGCCTTGTCTTGTCATGAAGAGTACGAGATTAAAGCCGATCAACGATGAAACAACATGTATCAAATTTTCCGTCCACAGTTTACTGAAACACGACTCTGTGTAATTTGAAGAAGGAATTTAAAAAACACAAACTGCAAACAACACAATGGCATAAAATATAAACACAACACAAAGACTTTCACCGTATCATTTCTCAGTGGTGGCGCTAGCCACAAATAGGCTTTTACTGCGAACATGTCAAGTTCTGCACGGAACAAGGTTTTGATTAGATTGGCAACAACAACAACAACTAAACATGCCATCATAGTGGAAAACACGGACAGTAAATGATCCTGGTTACGTTAATGAACAGACGGCAAACAGGCCTTAGACTGCGGCCCTCGAGAAACAAAACCCTTCATTACATTAATGAGAGAACAACAACCAACAACAACAAAAAAAACAAACACAAACAGGACGCGTTTTTAAATCTCCCGTTATCTGAACGTGAACGGAGTTGGTGGAAATTCCCAGAGATTACAATAGCAAATTCAAATACAACACTCTGAGCGACATCTGACATCGGTCAATGAGGAAGACCAAGAAGTACAAAGTGCAAAGTGCATAACGTTTCAATGTGCACGCAGTTTTTTTTTTTTTTTTTCATTACAACACTGTGGTAGACAAACAGAAAGTAAAAAAAAACATGTTGCCAACATCACTATTAACAACATGCCTAAATCCGCCCAGCTGAATGGATGATTCTGTTTATCGTTGTTGTTTTTTCTAGATGAGCCGGTTTATTTCAAGTATGATTTGATTCTTTGCAGTGTAAACAATGCCAGTGTAGAAATAATTATACATGTATAATTATGAGACCAGCGGTTCTAAATCAGCGCTCCTCGGACTCCACGGGACCCCGTGAAAGTGTTTCTTGGAAGTCTTCGAACCATGAAAAGAAAAGCACCATTCATAATGTGACTCTGAGTACTAGCTTTGATAAGGTTCACTAATGCCAGCTTGACCGGAAAAAAGGATTCAGAAACCTTACACCCAGGCTATGGTCGATCTGTGCTCAAAGCAGGCGGAATAATGTGCGTACGGGGTCCAGAGGTGGAGAAATTAGCCTCTCGAATGATCAGTGAAGGAACAGGGGTGGCTGCGTAAGGATTTGTTGCCCGAGAGGTTGTATGTACTTTATGGTTGTAGGTATATGATTTAAAAAGCGGGAGAAGAATGGTTGGTACTGGAAGTTGCAATGGAAATTATTACGATAATAATTTAACCCGGTACTTTGTGTATTGATAGCAGTTATATATAATAATATGAATTTTATATTTAAAGGAATGCCTGTGAATTTATCAATTTTATGACTTTTAGTTTATACAAAGCAAGGATGGCGCTGGTGCTTGAGGTAGAAATTATTGAAATTTAATAATAATGAAAGCGTACTTGCTAACTGATATTAAATTATATTCCATTCAGTATATGAAAATGCATTTATGATAATATGAATGCATTAGGTGACAGCAGGGTATTTGACGTTATGGCAGTCATGATTACTGGAACTGCATGTGTAGTAAAAACCATAGAAATGTACTCTGCGATAAACATTTTACTGCCTGAGCGCGATGATGTCTTGCTGACAACTGCACCAAAAATATTGATTACTATTAAATGTGACAGATTCAGTATTTTATGTGCCAACTCGCTCGTCTAAAAATAAACACCGCTACAATGTAAAAATATTGTTTTCCCGTTTAAAATGAAATATTCCCACGTGGCATAAAACACAACTGACGTAAATGTGAATCGTGTCTAGAAAAAAATAGGGGAGGGGGGAGGATACAGCAACAATGAAGCCAGGAATAATGTGTGTCGCGGAGTAAAAATCCATATTTGAGACAGACAGATCTGACATTCCGGAGTGACACGGGAGACTTACAAGAATGTTTAAAAGGTTTCCTGGGAAAGGTATACGAATATACGAAACAAATAAATAATGAGTAGAAAGACACCCCACGTGACACATAAAATGATGACATAAAAATGTTGTCCACTGAGTTGGTTGACTCAGAGGCTAGAGTGGCGTGACACACTTACAAAGGGGTTTATGTTTACAGCTTCCTAGGAAAAGATACTAAATTTAAAAATGCTTGGAGTCCGAACACTTCATTTCATTTAGCACATCAAGAAAAAGTTGTTAATTGTGTTGCTTGACACAGAAACTAAGAGTAACATGAAACACTTACATGTGGATTTAAAAGTTGCTGAAAAAATAAAATAAATGTATGCACGTTTAGCGTCCAAACGCTTCACTTAACGTACTAAAATGACATAAAAATGATATTGACTATTGTCAAGGTTAATACTATAAGTGGCGTGCTGGGTCACGACTTGAGGAGACTTGTTTTTTTCACGGTCTCGTTGATTATAACCGGCGTGAATGTCCTTGAACTGTTCTCGTGAACAGTTTGTTTTTGTAACACTTTTTCTTAGAGATGGAAAGAAAGTGGGGCAAGATAGAATAAATGGATAAGTTAGGAGTGACAGTGCAATTCTCGACCCCGTGATTTTGATGAACTCTTACAAGGGAAGAGAAGGGGTGAATAAGGTTAGATAGTTTAAGACGCTTAGTCGCGTTCAGAAATTCGTACATAAAACGTAGAAAGCACGAGGGTTTAGAGATTTTAGTAATGGTTTTGACATTTTAATTTGACCTTGTCTGTTTCTAGTACAAGGCCGTGACCAACTTCCATGCAGAATCTATTAATACTACGAGCTGAGCTCGATGGATGCACCAATCAAATCTAGGCATTTGGACGGTAACTTGCAGCTGGCCGCACAGTATAAAAGCGTAGCCATACCTATGTCCATTACTCCATACAGAAAATTCCATCTGTGCAGGCGTCGGCGTGATTCTGCCAGAAGAATCAGAAGACTGTTGTTTTTATGTCTATGTCCATTATAGGCATTGAGATGAAGCCATGTGCTCGATTATGATTTACCCACTGCTGTTGTCTACTGTTCCCTGATTCCTTATCAGGGACCAAGTGTAAGTGTTTGTCTGTTGATGATTCAACAATGAGCGAGGAGCTGAAAGTAATTTTTCCAGTAGGACAGGATTGCCGCACATGTTAGAAGTGCTACCCAAGAATGCAAGACAAAGATGTATATTAACTTGCAACTAGATCTAGTATGAATGTTTGGCATATACAACTGTGAATTGGAATTGATTTGTCTGGATGAGGCTGGGGATTGCCAGCCCATCCTAGAGTAGATCTAACTTAACTACGTCAGTTTGTATTGACGAGCTTGATCCATTATAAGCGGTAGGCACAAATAGCTGAGATGACATTGTCGCCAGAGACATGAGTATATTGCTTGATAGATAGTAGGCAGACTATATCTGAGAGATAGATAATTAATACTTGAATTGTTAGTGAGTCAGAATGATCTTAATCTTATAGGAATCTAGAGGAGACTTCTAGTGTCATATTATTGAATTTTCATTTGATGCTGCTGATGTTGTCTTTTTAGTATGTAAGAGATCTATACAAAATTGTTAGGAATTTTAAGGTAATTAAATTTGTGGCCCTGCAGGTCTGTTGATAAAAACTTATTCAGGTTGTTCTTAGTGTGTGGCATGGTACGAAAGAGTAATTCATAAATACCTCTCGATTTTAAAATGCAGTCATAAAACTAATAACCCATAACACCCACTCTGTAACACTATCACCCAGTACCAGACCCGTAACAACTATTGACTGATACACGCTCAGGGACAGAAACAAGCCCTCTCACTATATTTTTCCCAACGTTCTCTGCCATAATGCCATGAAATTAAACAACAAAATGTTTTCTGGACAATCCTGCACAGAACTGACCTCTTCTCTATTATTCAGGCACCATCGCTATCAGGCAAAGTCTCTTCACACGTTTTATTGAAATTCCCAGCCAGCCACATCTACAGAACAACATGTCTTCGCAAGTCTCGACAAAAGCACCACTTTGTGTATAACAGACGTTTGGAATAAGGACTAAATATATAGATTAAAGCATGTGTGTTTCTGTTTCTCTCGGCCCTGCAACAGTGAAAAATCAAAAATAGAAAAGTCGCTCTTCATGATAATTATATTTAGATGATTCTTCATTATCCAATTTGGCCATAATGGAGCTCAAAATATTACAGACTCCACGCTCGAGATACTCCGCACGTAACTGTCGGAGCGGAAAAATACCCGATTTAAAATTCGTCTTCACCTGGTCGTTAATATTTCAACACAAAACATTATCCTTCGGCGACCGCGCATTATGAAGTTACGCTTTTTGGCATAATTATCAAGGAGGTGCAAACATTGCTGATGGCTGTTCCGTACTTGTGCCTTCAATAACAGTGCGTTCCTTCGGGATGGTCTTGTTGTCACACACCAAACACCTCTGTACAAACACATCTGTGTGTGACTGACAGCAGTGGATCTTTACCGTATTTCCAAGGTTTTGTTCCAGTTCCTTAGTCAAGGCAAGAGAGTGCTACGAGGGCACCGGGTGGGGAGACTGACAGTCGATACAAAGAGAGGGGGAGCGAGACAGAGAAAATGAAAAGAAAAAGAGAGACAGGGAGAGAGTGAGCGAGAAAGAGAGAAAGGCCCAGAGATTGAGAAAGATTGAGAGACAAAGGAAGACCGGGAAAGACAGAAGAGACACAGAGAGAGGAGACGGAGAGAGTCGAAAGAAAGTCAGAGAGAAGAGCAGAAAAAAACGCTGAGCTGGTAAAACTGTGGTCATCAACACTGCCCCACCCTCCAGCCTCCGCCTGATTTACTAGTACATGCAGGCTATAACATTACCTCATCCTCTGTGAAGAGAGAACGACTTTAGCAGTAATTTAATGACCACTTTCCTGCACGTGTCCCAGTGATAATGACTGGTCGCGGTAGCTGAGCTTCTGCTAAAACTGATCACCCGAGGTCCCCTTCTCTCACCTCCACTGCACAATCACCGTTACCCATCGATTACCCCGCCAGTGTGAGTGAATGAGTAGACTCAGTCGGGCAGGAAATTTACTGATGGGATAAACAGGATGGTCAAAATCAATATCAGAGATCCTCATTGATCTGTGAGTCCATGCGGTAAAGTGGGAGTTTAGTAAACATTCGAAACAGATAAATTATCATTAATACTGGGTTGTCTTACTACCTACTGCCATTATATTCCATCTCAACATCGGCGCGTTTCGAGAGAATTGCTCGTAAAGCTTTGTCCCGAAACTTTACACGGTGTTAGGGCAACTATATAACACTTTAAAATCTACTCCTACAGGTGAGATATCGTCACGATTATTTTTAGAAATGTCAAAAATACACTTTCTGAAGTAAGAAGTGTGCAAGATCAGATGCGCGACTGTTATTTTTTAATGAGCAGAGAAGTATGGAAAGGCGCTATTCAAATTCCTGAAAGTCTGACTTTAAATAATATAGGTATTAGGTCACCTAAAACTAAACACAGAACTGACTTCCACTAAGCATCCTGTTATTTTCGTTCTATTGGTGTAAGCGCCTATGCATAAAGAACCAGCGCAGTAGTGATAATATATTGTGAGAGTAATTACTTAATGGGCCCATCATTAGCCGATTCAGCCATTCAGCAGATTGTTGTCGTTTTTGTTGATGAGCAGCACGCGCCTATTTCTCGTTTTGCTTCGTCACTAGCACGCCCTTCCTTCCTTTCTCCCACTTCTCCTCTCCCCTCTGCGCATTGCGTTGGTTGGGAATTTCCATTTCTGTTTGGACCTGGCAACCTGCTGTTACCTCACTTAATATCCAGTTCTTTATTAGTATTACGAATATTATTCGTTAGAGAAAGAGTGGAATTATAATGGCGCTGTGAGAGGTGAGATAGTGACAGAAGACATGGGGGAAATGAGAGGCAGAAAGAAGAAAGGTAAAGAGAGAGAGAGGGTGGGGGGGGGGCAGGCAGACGGACAGATAGCTAGACAGACAAAGAAGGAGACAGAGATACAGAGAGAGAGAAAGGCAAACAGAGAGATAGACAAAAGAAAGAGAAAGAGGGCCTGGCATAAAAAGAGAGGGGGGAGAGAGAGAGAGACAGAGAGAGAGAGAGAGAGAGAAAGAGGAACAGAGACAGAGAGAGAAAGAGAGTCAATTTAAGAAAGGCAGATGGAAAATGCTACACGTGAGTAAGAGGATGTAAAATGATGTCATCGCCAAAGGAACTGCAGCAAAGGAAAGACTTTCTCATAGAATCATATCTTTCGCTGACGTGAAACATCATAGTCACTGACAGCTAATCATATTGATAAAGCCGAGACAATAGACAGCATAATATACCCTACAGGACAGAAACTTCAGGTAAGCAATGCGTGTCGAAGGCTAAACTTTTACATGTATACACATTCTGGATAGAAGATAAACTAAAACATTAATGTACATGTTAAAAGGTGTGATAAAGACCAATAAATGTAGCAACTATCTCAGGTGTGAAAATAATGACAAAACCTCGCAAGTCGTAAACCTGTCATCTTTATAGACCTAAGCCAGCGAGAAAACAGATGTTCTAACACTAACTGTTACTGGTGAGCCCATCAGACAAGACCTCTATACAATGATTATAGAATTTGCCCTACTTATACCATTTTCACCATAGGGCAGACACAGTTGCATTCACATTAAATTAGGGATTCAAAGGTAAATGATACGTATAATTATGTTTCCTTGGATCATAAGGTACTATGACTAATGAGGACACTCATGTCGGAAAATACTCTGCAAGTTGTCTCTCCTCCCTCTCTACCCCTCTCCGCACAAATCCATACCCCCTCCGCCAGTCACCGCCTCCTACTGGTTTGAAAAAACACAACAAAAAACTACAGTTTACACAATTTGTCTCAAACGTCACATTTGAAACTTGTCAGCTAAGTAAATTTCTTTATATGTAAACAAAACTAAAAAAAGAATCATGTCAAAGTTTCACTCTGCACTGATCCCATAGATTAGCTACTGGAGCTAGACTTTGGAGATAGCAAGAATCTTCAGCAAACACAACCCAGTATAAATGGACACTGTCTCTTAAATTACGTTTCCTCTCCAAAGATAACCCACTTGCCGGCTTTCATAAACGTTTTCATTTCGTAAAAACCAACAACAAAAAACGGGTGTGCGACATTTTCTCAACCATTTTTAGCAACGACGAAATATTAAAAAAGATACCGTCATGGCGGAATAGATCTTGACAACCTCACTGTTCTTCAGTGAATCCCCTGCCATCCGAAAACACCACAACCACAACAACAACAACAACAACATCATCACCAACAACAACAGCAATAGGAACAACAACCACAAAAACAACAATAACTTTAAACTGATTCTCGCGATCTCAGTTCTTGTTTGTTCTATCTCCATTTTCTCAAGAACTGGAGATCTTGTTAGTGCCTGTAGAGAAGATCAAATGCACACCTGGACATTTGTTTTAAATGCCTTGTGACACTTACCAATACCAGGCTGTTTCACAATTCCTGTTTATTCTAACTCCTTATCATAACACTACAGCCACAAAAGTTTAACGTGGAATTTCTCAGCTGTGCAAAAAGTGGAGTTGAAAAAAAAACAACAAAAAAATAACAACAAGAACTAAAGTCTCGTTAAGTCACCCTAAGACGGACGTTTTGTTCCATAAGAACTCTCGTATCCAGCAATTTTGATCGGCCTGACGAAATGAACGAAGCTGTATCCGATGGAAGACTTGAAAACTATTTCATAGAACAAGTTACATAATTATCACCAATAATGTTTTAATGAACGTTCCTGCACACAAAATATTATGATATCCATACTGAAACAGGTATTATATTTTTAAAAAAATGTTCACAACAATTCTCACCACTCAATTTAGACCATCCGCTGCAGAATGTCTTTCTCACAAACTGAACGACAAGCCGGCCCGTCAACTCACCAACACAGCACATCCTTTCCATCACTGCCCTGACTGTCCCACATTGGCTAGCCCTCCACCCACTCCGCTCTCTGGCACGATCGATGAGGACTCAATGTAGTAAACACCACCCTAGCATCAGCAGCCCTCAGCTTGTAGAGGTGTACACTTTCCCACGTTAAAGCCAATTCAGAGAAAGAGCTGAATGGAAATAAACTTCAACTCTGGGGTACGGGGAACTGCCTAATTCGTAAAGCATGGTTTGAACCGACCACAACTTTTGTTGACAAGACTAAAATTACTGAAGATAACTCAGACACTTCGCCCTTAACACAGCGAGTTTCAAGAACTTCTGAAAGAACTTAGAACTCAGGTACCCCATCCCACACCGAACCTTCCATCTCAGAGGGTGGAACTTGTTTCAATCTTTTGGACAAAAAGACACTTTAGCCAAAGGAAAGCGGACAACTTGCGCAACTCATAAGGTAACAACCAACTTGGGCGCATTGAGTACAGTTCCACAGCAATGTAGACGTCGAAAATGTGGAAAGAAAGAAGATAAACTGTACTGAAATGTGTATGAAAATGCGAATATTAATATCTGGATCAAAGTGTTTCATTGTTGGCCTGATATGTTTAAAAATTCTTCCAATGACTCCTTGCATGGTCGCATTTGAATTCGTAAGTTAAAGAATCTGTAAGAAACTGCGATAATGAAACCAATATAAATATAATACATCGCAGGCAAGCAAAGAAAGGAATATTTATATATGTGACAACTAGACCACAACCTGACACGTTACTCTCCACTGAACAATATTGTAGATTCCCAAGGATAGAGGAAAAGAATGAAAGAAAAAAAAAAGATGAATGACATCGGTGTTCCAGTTAAATGAACAAGAAGACACTACGACACTGCTCTAAATTATACAAAGATTAAAGACAGGTAGCCCTACATCGGCAGAGACCCTCTATATAAAAGAGATCTAAATCCCCAAGCACGACCTACAGCAGGCTCTGAAATCTGTGGGAAGCCATTGCAAATGAAAAGACGGACTCCTATGTTGGACGTAACATTATGGCCGGACATTACTTAGCAAAGACAGCGGACATGGAGAGAAGTTGCCTGAAGCTGTCACCCTGGCAGTTAAGAAGTGGACACGTCTGTACAGCACGAGAAAAGACAAACTGAAGGCAGAAGTTCGAAGAAAAAAAAAATACTGCAACGTTGCAGAAATAGAAGCCAAGCGATGCCAGGAAGATCAGTAAATGTAGAAATGCGTGAATGCCCATTGCGTGACTGAGTACGTGCATAGTATGTTAACGGCCGAGTGCGTGTTTTCTCACATAAAACATTATTGCAATATCAATACCTCACGAAGTGTCACTTACTGTTAAGGTGACATATCGTGTGTTTATTCTGCATGATAGTACAACCTGATCTAACTAGCTTATCTGACATTCGATTCCACTCACATTACAAAGGTGTATAATCAATACTCGGATAAAAAGTACAATGCTATTCATTTATAAAGTGCTTTAACTGATTCCTTTGTCATCCAGTATCATGATCATAACAGCCATTTATGTATGGCATGATACACATACTAAAACACTTAACCCTAACCCTAGTTATTAAATTTCCTACCCACATAGATCGTTATTAATATTATTATTGTGTGATGCCGTTCATTTCGAACTCTTTTGAAAGGGCATTTGGCATTCTAAGTGAAGGTGTCTGGCCTGTAGTTTGAAAGAAAAACAAACGTGTGACTCATACGTCTTTTGGCTGTTTTAATCAAACAAACACAGTATAAACTAATACACAGGGCCAGGTATTTCTTTTGTCGTTTCATCCTTTAAAATGTGGAAGTTTTACTGTAAAATCGAGTGGATGGAAAGGGTACAGAAAAAAAAAAATCTGGATGTTCATGGCAGAAAGGAAGGAAGATTTCCTATCCCAAAGGCTGGAGGAGAGAAGGGGCGCAGAGGCAGAGAAAAGGGATGGAAAAAGACATTGTATACTCTGTGTTTGGATGGTAAGGCTGAGCTGTTGGGGAGCTCAATTGGCGATACTACACAGATTCTTCATACTGCCTACAAGAGTAAATCTCCATTCAATGACAAACACAGAAATGCGTCAACATCATGTTCTGTCTGTCGTTCCCGCATTCGTAATCTTTCATTATTATATTTTCACTGCAACCTACAACAGGTACACATGCATCACCATGCAAGGTGCGGGTGGTGAAAGTAATGTCATTTGTTTCGGTAAGAGCAAGAACAAAAAATGTCAAAGGTGTAAACTCTTCTGGAATTATCATATATCACGAACTAGAATCGTGCACGCATGATGGGCTTCGCATGGGAACAAAGAAGACATCTATGACCTAAATAAAAACAAAATGACACAGATTCGCATAATACTCACGTGCTAAAAGTAGGCCTGGTTTCTCCTTGCTCTACTTTTCTTCACGGTGAATGCACGTGCATCAGAACCACAGGTCGAGGTTAGGGTACAGATCTGATTAGCTGTTAAACCGAACAAGGTTGGTAAAACTACCTGCAATGCTAGCAAACCCCAGCGAAGTTCAGAAGTTGCTGTATCTCCCTAGCGCGGGTAGCCTACGCTATCTAGCGGCTCTGATTTCGATGTGAGTACAGTTCGCACACAGACTTGACTCACTCCAACATCCAGTGTGTAGGCGAGCCGACAGGCAAAAATGATGCCTGTTTCTGGTGTATTGTTTTTGTTACAGAAACTGGCGTGTTTGACCACGTATCCAGTGGCCGCAACAGTCCACCGCCGGTCACTCAACGATATTTACAACCCATCTCCACCTTGGTTGGGTCGTGTTGATACATCAACCTTCTACCCTCTCAATGAAACAGTTTGCCTGTGAGAGAGGTAATTTATATCGCGGTAAATGAGGGCAGGGAACCCGCTAGATGAAACCACAGAGGCGGCACGCGGTTGAACACACAACAGCCTGTTTCGCAGTATGCTGACAATATAACTGACGTGCCCTCTGCCAGTCGCACACACACGGAAGGGTCTAAACATACCCCATGATACACTTCGTGACCTAGCTCTGTCTAGGCCGACTCTCAAGGTCAATTCGTTAAGCGCGTAAACATAGTGATTTCTCCTAATCTAACGATTTTATTTACAAAATATACACACAGCCATGAAAACAGACTATGTCTGACATATTTCGAACAGGTTTTCAACTCATGCTCCACGTTATTCACGCCGAAAATCGCGCAAGCCGGTATGACATTGATCGCGAAGCTGTGGCTGTGCTGAAGGACGGTCGGCACTGGTCACGTGACTTGCGGTAGTAAACAATAACATAGCCACGTGATAGGCGGTGTTGTCGGGTCGGGGCCGTGTAACCCAGGCCATTGCTGAGGTTCAGGTTGGTCTGGCACATTTTTAGTAGGAGGATAAAAAGGGGGTTGGGGGGGGGAGCAATCTGTTGAATTGTTAATCGTGCCCATAGGGTAGGTTTATAGTTCCATGAAAATATATTCAACCTGATATCATGCATCAAACAAAGTATGTCATTGTCTGATATACCTGTTTCGCCTTTGGCATTTTTTTTTAGCGCAAGTGAGATAGACTGGGAGAAGTGTAAAAAAAAACAACAAAAAACAGGAAAGGGCACGATCTCATCCATGGCCTGGTTTTCATACCCATTGAAGTTTATGACCTTACAGGTAAATTGCCCCCCCCCCACCCCCACCCACCACTTTGATAAATATTATGGTACAAAATTATATTAAAGATGAAAAAAAAAAAATGGTGAGAAAAAAAAAAGACAGCCAAGCCACGTCACACAAGCCTAGAGTGTGCTTTATAGTCTTGACCTGTTGCTGATCAGAACTGAAACGTTTATCTGACAACAACAACAACACCGACACCATCAACAACAACAACAACAGCTATAGCAACAACAACAACAACAATAACAACACTTACACCATCAAGAACAACAACTACAACAACAGCTAAACAATATTGTAACAGGCATCGCTTTTTTAATTACGTGAGGTTACACCAAGGACCCATTTGAATGTAACAAAACAGCAATATGGCCAGCTCACTAGTGTGGATTCATTCGTATCCGTCAGTGTCATATCTGGCAAACTGTCACTGATTCTAATTTTTTTATCAAGCCGCTATTTACAAGGCATACCTACTTGTGTGTACATCGATCGCCACTGGCTACCCCAGCCCCTTTTCGCCTGATTAGTCAAGCAAGCCGTTATTTACAAGGCATACCTTGAAACTAACTCCAGGTTTCAGATTTATATTTTTCCAGCTTTGATATAAAATCGGAATAGGATGCATAAACGTCGTCTACCTTAATACTGAATTAGCACGCCTGGCGTAAAAAGTATGATTTTGAAGTTGTTTCTCCCCTTCCTGGATATATAGGTCTTTACGCCAGACAACAACAGCTCCACCTTTGTCAGCCGGTTTTATGATGATGTCCTCTCTGTTTTTCAATTCTTGTAAAGCACGTCTCGATATTGTGACGTCACAAGATAGAACATGAAAGGATCGCTAGTGTTGCAGTACCGTGGGTACCTAGTATCGGTGCTTGCGAAGGCATTGTTACTGATGATAGCGAAATATTTTGGCCTCTCATAAAAAAAAACTAGACTAAAATCATTTGGCATCAAACTGAACCGAAATCAGTAACTATCTGATAACCTAATTCAGCAATAAAATTTTCCATACGTCCAATCGCTGGGCTCAGATAGCCTTACATAGAAGCCACACTCGAACTATATTGCGACAATTTGAGAATAATTTGTTGTTAAGAGGTAACAATAGCACAGAGAGGATCAAAAAGGAAAAGTTTTGGTAACATATTGGTAAAACTACAACAACTTTAAACAGTGGTAATTGGTTGTTCTTAGTACTCAGAATGGCGGAGCAGGAGAAATGAGTGCAATAATTCTTGTATACAAAAAATGTTAGGTCGTTTGGAAATTCTAAATTTATATTTTTTGGGGATTAATGTTACAATTAGCAAATTAAAAAATGTTTGTAGCATGTTTCTAAGACATCTGTGACAAAAACATTTAGTTAGTAGCATATTAGTCACTATAAACATGGACCCGAAATGATTTATTCGAACTTTTAAGATTTGTTTATGTGTACAGAGTTCTTGACCCATGATATGCATGATAATGAACAAATAATATATTTGAAGCTTTCAGTTCCTGGCCTGTCTATCTGAGAGTAAGTGTGTAGAGTATCAAAGCTTTTGGTAGAAAACTGAGAAAGTAGTGAATATTTTCCTACCCCACCCCCGTTAAAATTTAGCTATATTATCTAAATAGAATTGGGGACAAAATCGCGTCTACATACGTAATGCCACCCTTTAGCCAAATATATCCGGCAGTTTCTTACGCCCAGGGGATCACTTTAAGTGAAAATACAACAAACAAGAGTATATGTTTTAGTGCAAGGTCCAAAGCTTAAGCCTATTTGAAGAGATAGAGCAAGTTGGCCCCCCTACTATTCCATGCTCTCATGTCTTTCTGAATTCCATTTCCTGAGTTTTTTCTTCATTTAGTGAGTTCTTTGTTCCATTTCCCACATTGATATCTGAGAGATTCCTAGTGGGCCTAATGGCAGTGTTAGGAGAAGAAGGGGAAGGGAGAGGCCCCTGTTTTTTGCCAATGTTTTCCAAAGGGTAAAATGTATATTATGTATTTGTCAAAAAGAGATTCAGGCCGGCGTATTCTATACCTGATTTACTCGTTTGGCCTGCCATCCTTTGTCTTATATCATTTCTTTTCTTCCTCCTTTTCTTTCTTTCGTTTCCTTCCCCTTTCTGTCTGTCGCTTCCCTACTGTAATAAACCACTCGCGTGCACCTTTCTGAAGTTTACCGCTGGTAAAGGAATAATGTAATGATGAAGAAAGAAAAGTGGCTGTTTTGAAAGTTTTCATTTGTAATTGTAACTAGTCTATGTTTGTTTGGGGGGGGGGGGGTAAGAAGATAGGGATTGTGTGGGAACCTGCAGTGCCATGCTCCAGTAATAAGGAGCCATTCACCCCCCCCCCCCGTCGCCCATCCCTCCCCCACCCTAACCTTAGCATACAGACATTGACTCAGCAAGTTAGGAGTGACAGTAATGGTGAAAACAACAACAACAAAAATCTTCCTCTGTCAGCATTAAGCCTCCTCTCCTCCCTCACTGCCTCCTACGCTAATCATTGATTTTCGATACTCATCAGTTTTGCATCAGTAGCTGTGTTAGCCAGGGCTTTGACAGTAAACCTGCTTGGACAACCTACCTTATCACCAATTATAGAACAGGGTGTGGGGTGGAAAGTACAAACGGCACCCCAAAAAAAAAAAAATGTTCTTACAAAATGCATTATAATTTCTATTATTGCATCAGGAATCATATGGGATACGTGTATTTAAAATGTGTCAGTGTATTGTTTAAAACAACAACAAAAATTCCCCTACCCATCACCCACCCACTAAAAAACAACACAGTTATTACTGCATTATACTTGATTCTGCCATTGAACGAAGCCACCGCATGCTATGGAGGTTGTGGTCGATTAATCTCTTGAAGACCACCCAGAGAGATTGACAAGTGGGGTAAATAACGTACAAGTACTAATCGATATCATTCCAGAGCGTGACATGTTATGTTATAAATTTTGTGTCATCTATTGTTCTACAGTTTGAAAAGGGGAGTGCATACTTATATTTCTGTTAGTTCTGTACTTTGATTAAATGTACAAGGAATTTCCCCCAAGGGGTGTTGTCAGAAGACGAATGATGCATAAAATGATAATACACCTGCAGCATTTTACTTAGTTGAATATTTTGCTATGATGAGATACGCAACTAAGTGTGTAGAGAAAAATATCCTTCACACAGGTAATTTTGAGGTTTGGCTCAAGTCTCGTCAAAAATTAATTAATTGTCACAATTTTAATTCTCGTTTTATTCTAGTTTCATTTACGATATTTCTGCCATTTGATGAAATGAGAGTAAGATGGGTAGTAGAATAGTGCAGATAACTAAATATTAATGAGGACTAAATTAGTTGTGTGGTACATCTTGAGAGAGTTTTAAAATGCTAGAGCGACTAACACTGGAATTAACATTTATTTATACTTAAAGTACTGTGAAATAAAGTGACAATTTCTTGCTATCACATTCTCTGTTTCAGTAATATTTTTTTATAACTCTGTTTACCATTTCTTGATTGTTAATTCCAGGGCACTTCAACAAGCACTGGATTATTTAGAGTCAAGACGTTTGGATGTCCCAGTATTGCCATAAATTGTTTCTGAACTTTATGCTAAAGTCAAAATGCGCACACTAACTTTTGAAAAGGAAATGTCACCTCGCATTTGTCATTAAAAATCCCATTAACACTAACTTCATGGTGTGCTGTTCAGTAATTATTGTTATGTAATCATTCACAATGATGAATATCGGGGTTACTCTCACACTGGCAAGGTATTAATAAGACAGAAGGCCAGGAACTTTGACACCCGGCGTAATCTTGCTTAACTTTTTCAGCGGCTAAATCAGTTAATTAATTTGCGGTCAAGGCAGACAGCTGACGAAGAGCTTTATTTTGAGAAGGTCACAACCTTTGGCCTTTGTGTCGTTTTTTTTTTCATTTTTGCTAGAATGTTCTATCTTCTCGTCTCTCGTCTTGTTTCTTATCGGTGCTGGTTTGCTGTGCATCCATCTTCTCCGTGGACAGATTTCTCTTCTCCCGCTGTCATGTGGTTCAAATTGTACTTCTGAGTCGATGAAGACAGCAGTGGGAAATATATTGGTCAAAATATTCACAAAGATGAGTTACTGATTGATTGAGTAATTGATTGATCGACTGACTGAATCAACGAGAATAGATGCATTTTGCGGTGTGTCTGTGTGTTTAAGTTTGAGTTTAAGTTTGGGTTTAAGGGCGCATCGGCACGATAACGGCCACTTTGCGCCCTTCACGGTCTATTTGGCTACACTGTATGTTTCGTATTCCGGGTGACTCGTGAAGTAAGCCATCTGCTTAATACTTTCCTCTATGTAGGTCTACCACATTGGATCTGATTCTGAAAATTAACACCCCAAGGCCAGAAATTAAGGTCAGTAGGGCACTAAGTCTACCTGTTTTGCCTTAGTTTTAGTGTGAAAAACTGAACTATGGAGCAATACGGATCTCAGTCTTTGGTCACCAACTTTACGACAGTCCGACGAGGAGGACTGACATCAAGTTTGCACATAGGAATGATGTTTTTCCTACGTAGATCCCCGTTACAATATCGCATCGACCTCGGTTTGATGTGGGGAATGCACCCAAACAGAAATCCTACCAACCTTAGGGAAGTCCTGTAAAGACGTACGTCGTATTGACGTATTGATGCTGCCTGGGCTCACGAGTTGATTCAAAGGAAATTCAAACTCTGGAGACAGAACTGTCGGAGACAGACATGTGCGCTGGGGCTCTTAAGCTTGAGTCTTATTCGATAATTTTCCTCCATGACTATCCCCTCCCTCCTGACAAAACCCGTCCCAACACCCAACACACGCACACACAATTCTGCGCCCTACTCCCCGTTCAAAAGATTAAACAAATCACTAAAATTCTATGGGCTAATATTTTATAAATATAATATTATTTTTTGTTCAGCTAATCAGTAAGTACACTGTGATTATCATAGAAAAGTATTTTCTTTTATTTCCCTCTCAAGATCACTCTTTTTTATCACTATTCGTTGATAATAATGGGGTCATGGTGTCAACAAAAATTTAATAATAACGATATCGAGGTTAAAAAAAGAAATTGAAAGTCATTGTTAGTCTCAGTCAACGTAGTACCAAAATCTACGGTATGTGGGTCATGAAAAATGCTGAGAACGTTGTTTCCATTCTACGGTAGCATCGGCGACCCCATTGAGGCCCCAACGCGCTTTTTAGTAGGTCAGTAGGTAACTAGGCCACGGAATTTAGGTCATTCAATATTCACGCCGCGTCATCAACACCGTGTTTACGGAGACGGGCTATTTATAGCCGGAAATGCCTACGTGCCGTCCGTCACGCTAGCAGAGAATGTTCTCGATTGATGCGCGTTGCACGTGAGTCAGACATGCAAATTAATCATTCATTTTCGCGAATTAGCTTTGTATTATGTTACTTTTTACAATTGTCATACGACAATGCCCTTATATTGTCATTTGTGGTATTTTTAAAACCTCGAGGCTGAATCATGATGGATTTCTGTGACGTCAATGCCAAAAATAGGTCGTGTTGCATTGCACCGCCTAGTGCATCCATCAGCCAAGATGCAACAATAATGTGTATCGTATCACTGCAAGGTCAATGCCGTGGCATGTTATTAACTGTAACAACAACACATGCACTGCAATATTCGTGGAATGTCCCTGATGAGTATCTCTCTGCCAAATGACTGTTGTGGTATTCTGCTACGTCTGGCCTTGCTCATGGACACAGGCGTTGTGTTGGCTATTCTTGCAATTTTAAACAAACGGGTAGTTTGATGAGCCAGTCTGAATTCAATTCTCGCCCTGTCAGAGAATGAGAGACAAAGAGTGGGTGAGAAGAAGAAGAGAGAGAGAGAAAAGAAAGAGAGAAAGAGACAGACAGACGAACAAACAGACCGAGACAGTGAGGGAGAAAGAAAGAAAGAGAAAAATAGCCAGGTTGGGTGGGTGGGTGGGGGTGTGGTGGGGAGAGAGGGGGGGGGGTCACTCTCATAAAGAGGCAACTCCCAAATTGATTTATATAGAATAATTATGTTAATAGTTATTAAAGGGGTTGGGGGAGGGGGTGCACGATAGGGGAGTCACTGGGAAAATAGGAATAATCTGCATATAAGAGAGCGAGCGTGAAACAGAGAAAGAGAAGGAAAGGGCCGAACAAGGGGATGGAACTAGGAAGACGAGGAGGAGGATAAGGAGGAGAGGTCAATGGAGATATAATATATCTAAAAGAAATGATTATAATAATAATCTTCGTCACTACTGCTGACATGAAGTGTGTCATTAAAGCGGAATGGGGAGTGCGATAAGACTTTATCTAAAAACAAACAAACATACGACAATAAAATGAATCCAAAGAACCGAGCAAAGCTGAATCATATTGGCGGTTCTACATTTTTTGGGACCCTGAATCTTGAACTGTTACGGAGCCTCTTTGCAACCAGCAACGATAGAGCAACATCCAAAATTCACTCATTAAAACAAGTTTCTTCAGGGCCCCTTCGGGATTAGCTGCCCTGAAGCTTTAATCTTTTTTGGTTTCATAGTAGATCCGCTACGAAACCGCGGGCGTCCCAAGACAACATGGCAAAGATCAACTACAAGTGAGGCAAAAATGCTGGGACTCTCGTGGGGCCAGATTGAACCCACATCCCAGGACAGAGCAAGGTGGAGGACCTTGGTAGATGACCTATGCCCCATTCGGAGTTCAAGGGTTGAAGTCAAGTCAAGTAGATCCGCCACTGGTGAAGCAGACCCAGAAGTGAAACAGATATAATCCTTGGCAACTCGGGATACCCCAGTTAGTATAAGAAATGATTATAACAATAATTAATTATGAATAATAGAAAACAAGCTTTTTTGGGGGAAAACCCAGCTAGTTGAATGTAGGTCAGCCATCATAAAGAGTGGTGAGTGGAGAAAGTGAGGCAACACAACTGGCCATGAGTTAAGCTCTGACTACTCGTACTGGCTAGTACGAAATGCAATGTTTGTCTCACTTAAGAGCAAGGTTAAGGTCGCAGAATTTGGGAATTTTTGGTAAAATTGGTGAAGCCTATTGCAAGATAGGGAATACGTTATGAGCATAGGAGGGGAAAGCAGAGGTAAAGGAAAGACAAATAGTTGTAGTGAAATGGAGTTGGTCCTGTACTTTCCACTGGATAGTACATCGACGGGATTATGCGAAAATCTCAGTTACTCGTACTCTACTTCCTTCTTCTTATTTTTCTTTCTTTCCACGTTTACCTTCTCTGTTTCTCTTTCTTTCTTCATTTTTTCTTTTTCTTCTTCTCCCCCCCCCCTCCCTCCCTCCTTCTGCTTCCTCTTCTTCTCCCGTCCTTCTTCTCCCGTCCTTCTTCTCCCGTCCTTCTTCTCCCGTCCTTCTTCTCCCGTCCTTCTTCTCCCGTCCTTCTTCTCCCGTCCTTCTTCTCCCGTCCTTCTTCTCCCGTCCTTCTTCTCCCGTTCTTCTTCTCCCGTCCTTCTTCTCCCGTCCTTCTTCTCCCGTCCTTCTTCTCCCGTCCTTCTTCTCCCGTCCTTCTTCTCCCGTCCTTCTTCTCCCGTCCTTCTTCTCCCGTCCTTCTTCTCCCGTCCTTCTTCTCCCGTCCTTCTTCTCCCGTCCTTCTTCTCCCGTCCTTCTTCTCCCGTCCTTCTTCTCCCGTCCTTCTTCTCCCGTCCTTCTTCTCCCGTCCTTCTTCTCCCGTCCTTCTTCTCCCGTCCTTCTTCTCCCGTCCTTCTTCTCCCGTCCTTCTTCTCCTTCTTCCTGTCCTTTCTGTTTTGTCATCCTTCCATTCTCTCCAGTTTGCTAGCTGATTCTCCTTAGAGAGTCATACTTGCTCAAAGGCGTCAGGCCTTTTATACTGAGCTTTTATGTTGTGTAACGCGTTCACATACGACCGAAATGATCTATTTAAAAACCACAGCAAACATTATTTTGCTTCAAGTGTAAGAATGAAATAGTATTGTTTGCTCTGTTTGAGATCTTCATTTACCGAGGATTTCTGCCATTGGCATTTATACCTCTTTTTCTGTGTGGTTCTTGCTTGTTGTTCTTTTTGCTTTCTGATCTTGTTCAACCCCCCCCCCTTGCTTCTTGAACCCCCAAGAGGGCTGTTTTGCTCTGAAAAGGTCTTCGAGTTGGGGTTTAGGTTTGAACAAAGAAGGACGACACGATAACGGCCACACAGCTTATGGAAAAAGTCAGGCGATCGACAGAATAGAACAGAATGATAGGACAGGGAGGAGACCCTATCAGAAACGCCCACCAAACACTTCCCTGAAAAGGGCTGTGGTAATTAATTGATGTAAAAATATTATCCTGAAAAAGGCTTTGCTTCCCCTGCAGCCACCACCGCCCGCCACACGATATCGAACAGGCCTTCAACTGAAGCCAAGGACAAAGACCAAATCTGAGGTACTGTAGTTAAAGACCGCATAGGGTCTAACAATAAAGTAGATAATGACTGAGTTGGTTTGACATGAAAGATAGATAATCGCGACCATAGTTCTTGTTTGTTTCTGAAAAAAAGCTGGAGATCTTTTAGTATGTAGAAGGGATGTAACAAATGCACACCCTGACACTTGTTTAAAATGCGTTGTGGCATTTTTGTCAAAGCTGATTTGAGGTCTTTATTTTAGGAGGTTCGCTGCCCTTGGCATTTACACCTCACTTTACTTGTTTTATTATTTCTTGTTCTGGCGGGGGGGGGGGGGGGAGGGAGATGATATGGATAAATTTTAATCTATTAATTTCAATTTTGCCCGGGCAGCGGCCTTTCGGCCTGCTCTTTACGATTTCCAACTGCCAAGGTATCTTTAACGTGCGCAACGTGCACACGGGTCCCTCCGAATTTTTTCGTCCTTATCCGAGAAGACTAGGTACTCGATCCTACCCCCCAATAGGACCAGGGACTTGAAAATATGAGAAAAATCCAATTTCCAAGAACTACTCGATCCTACCCCCCAATAGGACCAGGGATTTGAAAATACGAGAAAAATCCACTTTCCAACATGCCTGCACTGCCCGGGTTTAGAACCCGGGACCCTTGGCATGAGAGGCGAGCACCTTGCCTCTAGACCACTTTTGTCAAAGCTCTTTCACAGTTCCGATTTATTCTAATTCCTTACCATGATACTAAACCTGCAGACGTTTGA
Organism: Onchidella celtica; assembly: GCA_963931925.1. NCBI lineage: Eukaryota > Metazoa > Mollusca > Gastropoda > Systellommatophora > Onchidiidae > Onchidella > Onchidella celtica. The sequence continues at coordinate 28,651,735 of OZ007574.1, read as the reverse complement.
CTTCGAATTCCTCAGCTGTGCAAAAGTGCATATGGAACAAACGAGAACCAAGGTCGCAATATAGACCGTAATTATGTAAGGAATACTGTAATCATAACTTTAATCCTTTAAAAACCCAAAACAAACATCTTACTATAATTGAGCTAGAGGGTGAACCTGTGAACAGCTAAAACTTCGCGACTACGCCATAAAAAATTATGAAACTTGGTGTACTGCATCAATTTTTGAGGAAGAGTTAATGTGTGGACACATTCATTTTGAACAAAAATCAGTCTTTACTATTATTTATATTAAATCTTTTTTGAACCGCAAAAAACAGGGACGCATTTTTATCGGATAGGATCGAAAAGTGTGACCGGAAAGTACGTCCTTGCCCTCTCTTTACACATTTCTAAAAAAAAAAAAGCAAGGAAAAAAACTTCACTACTGCGAGGAAGAAATGCCCAGACCTGAAAAATTACATGTGAAAGATAGTTCTTTTTGCTACTATTTGACATGAAAGCGAAGTATCGTAATTTTGTAATAAATGAAAATAGGCCTAAAAAAAAAATATCGAATAATGCTTTCTCCTCAACAATGGTTGCCTCCCTCCTGCCTTTGTTTTGTTCCGACTTTAAACTTCCGGTTGCGTTTCAAAGTTTCAAGGCATGAGTTTCTGTGCCGTCTGCCTTATGCACGGGCCATGCGGGTGTGCCAGTTGTGAGTTGTTTTCTACCTAGATCTACATAATATGTGTGCCGATTGTGCATGTTGTTTTCTATCTTGATCTACATATTAATCTGTGTGCCGACTGAGTAACTACATCTAGATCTACATGCCTACGGGACCTTACACTAGTTGGTGGTAAAAAAAATCAACGTAATCACATCTCTGTAATTCCACTTAAGTTCTATTAATCATTGCATCGAATCCAAACGCTGCTTTTAATGTATAGTCTAGATCTAGATAATTATGAGGTTGGGCTTCCAATAAAGACTCTGCAAGATTTATCTTGCGCGGATCGGCAAGTTTTTGTAATAATAGCAATTTAAAGAATAAAATCTGAAAAAGTAGACGTTCTCATACAGTGAGAAATTTAGTGATCTAGAATTTACGTGGTCCTCCACTGTACCGAAATCATAAATGGCATGTACGCCGCTGATCTGACTGATAACCAGTACCAAGAACGCAATAGTTCTCTGCAAATTAAACAGACGGTCATGTTCTTATTTGACAACAGCCTTGGTTATTTCATAAGCTGCAACATGTAGAACTTTGTTGAAATATTTTAATCATTGCCAACCACCAGAAGCTACTGAACAAAGAGAAGCCTCCAGGCTTGCCATCTTTATTTCGTAGTGTTGTGTCAAAATTTAAAAAAAAGAAGGGAAAAAAAACCGGTGTTAATTATATTTACCCTTTACTTTATCAAGAGCCTTGGCGACACGCGTTGAATTATCGCTCTACTAGGTACAACGATCCCCCTTCGAACACGTGACTAACATGGCGGCAGCTGTCAAGTATCCTGTTGCATTCTGTGCTCTATCAATTATTTTCAAAATTTCTAATCTTTAAACCTTCTCCCTCTTTCTTATTACAGCGGCACAGCTTTCTCCGTATTGATTTGGTGCTTTCATTTGAACAAGCCATCCACGTGTTAACGTCCATGTGTCGATCTGTGTAGCTACATTTGATACACGTGTAAAGTGACATGTGTAAATTCTTTATTCAGAACCTCAAAACTGTGATAATTTTGATACTAACTGATTAACAGAATTCCTTCGTTTTGTGTATTTGATCCCGGTTTTCGTGTCCAAGTTTAAGATGATTCTGATGATTCGAAATCATAATTGATAATAACTAAAACCTGCAATGTCGAAAGTGATCACTTACGGGGTTTTCGTTATATAGTTCACCATAGATCAAAAGTTTGCAAACTACCAATATTATAGGATTATTATAATTATTATCATCATCCCTATTTTGTAAGTATAACCTGGCACGACAGTAGCATACTCTAGACTACAAACTAACAACAATCTATTCTCATTATTTTATTCTAATACATGGTCAGTCTGAAAAAACTTAATATTAGTTACTCCGTCATCTTGTAAACTTAGCGCAGTTTGACAGTTTTTAAGCTTTATGTTTTCTTAACAGATAATTCATCGCTGTCTATAGTGGGAAAAACGATTAACTGAAATAACTGTGGTTTGCACAGGCTATTGCATTGATCAAACTCTGGACGTACGTCTTTCAGACAAAGTTTGTTTGCGTTCTGTGGAATAGCCGCTAACAAAATGACTGTTCTCGTCAAAAAACTGCATGTGTTGGTATGGTGTCTCTACCTTCTGGTTGCCAAGTTTTCATTTACATCTGGACTGGTGCATGAGCTGAATAAAGGATCCATAGCTAAGGTAATTACTTTGTGTGTGTGTGTGTGTGTGTGTTTTGGGGGTGGAGGGGGTGCTCCGGTGCGGGGGGGGGGGGGGAGGGGGTGCTCCGGTGCAGGGGGGAGGGGGGGTGCTCAGATTAATGTGTGATATGGAGTGTATTCCATCCGTGCATGACTCATAACTGAATAAATAAATAAATTATACATATTAAAAAAAAAAAAAGTTGAGATGTTCATACGTAACGAGGTAAAGAGGTTTAAAACGGATAAGTAATTATCTTCCTATAATGGAGCTAGAGGGTAAACATATAACCACATAAAACTTCGCAACTTCGTAGCCAAAAATTATGAAACTGTGTCCTCTCTTACTTTTTGACGATGAGTTACGTGGACATATTCATTTCGGACAACAATCACTCTTAAATATTATTTGTTTACGATTTTTTTGAGCAGACAAAATAGAAACGCATATTCCTCAAGTTGAATCAAAAAGCATGATCGGAAATTTCGTCCTTAACCTCTCTTTACACATTGATGGTCGAAAATCAACATAATATTCACATCTGTGTATTTCTACGTGAAATTGTGGTGCAACAGTAAGTTCTGTTAGTCATTGCATCGAATCCAAATGCTATTTTAATGTAGCCTAGATCTAGATATACGGTTGGGCTTGGTACATGGAAAATTTGCAAGATTTATCTTGCCCTGGTCGGCTAGCACAGATAAGCAGAGAAATAATAAAATATAAAGTTTTCTATATTCTAGAAGTGTCCGGTACTGAGGTTTTCGTTGTCGGTTGTTCTCGAACCCTTTTTTTTTTTTTTTTTTATTATCACCAGACGGTTTTACAATTCAGCTAAATCAGCTGGTATATATTCTGTTTTTCACATGTCACAAGTGAAGAGCACTTTTCAAACCTGTTTAAGTCAAATTTTTTGCATCAGTTATGGCCCTTTCAGATGGCCATTCAAAATCAGTGTAAGACGCGGTGTTAGTGTTTAGTTAACAGATATAGAGATGGGACATAGCAAGTATTAACTGAACACTCATACAGCGTCTTATACTAATTTTGAATGTCTATCTGAAAGTGGCCATGTCTGATGCAAAATTTGCTTGACCCTGTTTTGGAAAAAATGCCCTTCGTGTGTTTACAAAATTCATGTAATATTGAATAAATAACTAAGGTAATTATTATGAGGTGGAAATGCCAAGAGCAACGAACCTCCTGAAATAAAGACATAAAATACAAAGTAATTATGATATTATACATGTAGGGGATTGCGGAACAGTGGAACTTGTTGCCATACTGTTTTCATGTTTTACTCTACTAACATGGAGTGGGAGGATGAAGGAAGTCCTGGTTTGTCCTTTTGAAAGGTGAACCGGCGTGTTTTCTCTGAGCCACACTGAATACAATACATATCTAGGAATCAATATTCATGTGTGTGTGTGTGTGTGTGAGAGAGAGAGAGAGACTATGTGTATGTGGGTGAACGAGAGACTGTGTGTGTGAGAGAGAGAGAGA
>OZ007574.1:28612836-28642836 GCA_963931925.1 Onchidella celtica | reverse complement strand
ACTGATCATCCTGTCCTTCCAGCCTGAACATAGACATCACTGTGGACGATATCATCGATGAGATAGCCAGGATTCTACACGGTAACTTTGGCGGCCTGACACGGACTTACTGTGTCCACGTAGATGAGAAGAACTATGATGAGCTCATTGTGACCCCCAAGCAATCAGTCATGATGCTTATTCATGATAAACGTAAGCCAAATCTCATATAATATTATTGTATTTTGTTTCTAGGTTGAACGAGCATGACGTCACACGCTCACTTTGTTTACTTCCGCCCGCCATTTCATTGGTAAACGCTGTGGAAAATGCCTACCATTTTATTTGTGCCAGTTTGGTTTTCAATATCGAACGTCGGACAAAAGCAAAAGCTCTTTTTTCTGTACCGGAGATTCGCACACGCGAATTGAAGGCAGCAGAGAAACTGAGTGAGAGAAGAAGACGTTGTGGACCAAGATCAGAAACAGAAAAGGCATTTCCATCTCCACAGTTCGGAAAAATCCACTTACTTCATTCAACCTTAATACTGTTAGGAAAGAATTACCATGTCTTGCCAACGGTTTTTAAACTGCATGCAGGTTCTCACTTACACATTTAGTATTTGAGACTGTAGTTGATGCAGAAACCCCAACAAAGTATACATTCCTGTAAAGCTGATTTAATTGGTCTGGACGACCCAGCGATGAACAAAACTATCAATTTCATTGTCTTATGACAGTAGTAGGGTTAAACTGCTCAAATGTGTAGGCATTGGGTTCGGCACTAGAGAATGAAAAATGTTAGAATATGATTGCGATGTTTGGTAGATCGGTCGGTTGTTAGCCGGCCAGCTGTCCTTTGGCAGCTTGTACATATCAGCGCCATCTATGCTTTTAATGTTTGATTCTATCGTGTTTTCCTTTTTTTCGCAACGGGATCTAGCGAGTCTCCACTATAGGACGCCATGTTCCTTGGTCTCAGAGTACGTGTGAAATGGCTGCCAGGATCAAAGTTCAGTTCTAAATGCATTCAAACTATAGCATTGTCATATCGATATGTTTCCCTAGCATTATTGGGGTAGTCTCAGGTATCCCCCCCCCCCCGCCCCTTTTCCTAGATCCTCTTCTTTTTTTTTCTTATACATTTTTTCTTCTTCTTCTTCTTCTTATAGTTCTTTTATACACATTTTCGCGTTCTTCTTCTTCTTCTTCTTATAGTTCTTTTATACACATTTTCGCGTTCTTCTTCTTTTTCCCATAAAATCATGGTCTCATCTTGTTCTGCTTGATCTGCTTCTTCTTCTTACCTTACTGTTTTTTAGTGCGTCTTTTTTTTTATTGACCGAGATCAACATCAGTTTCCTTGAAAAACTGTTGGAGTGATTTAAAATTTTGCGTGGTTTCAGAATATTTCCTGCCAAACCGTAGGAAACTGATTTTTTTATCTTTTGCTTCTAAAGTTGTGCTTTGAAAAAAAGTCATAAGCAGACAGAGTTATCTTAAAAAACAACAATTTTGTAGTACTAATTTGTGCGAAACACTAAAATGAGTGTGCGCCTTGAACGACAAAGAAATAACCAGAGACATTATGTACGTCACTAGTTACACCCACTGAACAATATCCCACGCACTAAATTACACCTATGTTGGACACAACATTATTATTTTTTTTCTACAAAATCGATGTTGATCTCGCTTGTTCTAAAAAAGACTATAATGCGCATAGGAGTTGACAAACATTCAGTTTGCTACGATTTCTCTGGCAAGGAAGGAATGCATAGTGTGCTGGTTCACACGAGATCTTTAGCTTACAGTTCGTATAACGGGACAGTCACTGGTATACCACGAAAAAAGAAAAACCCAGACGAGTCCAAGACAGTGATCAAGAACATTCGGCGCTGTCATCCGTAGCACTTACAAAGCGTTCCATTCCCTTAACAGACCTTGTCTAAGCACTTTACGACACAATGTCTCTCTCTCTCTCTCTCACACACCCACGCACACACATACACACACACACACACACAAATAGATATTAACGGATTAGATATTGATCATTTCGCTCATTTGTACTTTGTTTATCCATTCTGTCGTGCAGATGACACAGATGAGCGAAATATCATGGAAAAAGTGGCCTTTGCTTTCCGGAAAGATGACGCGGTAAGTGTTTGTCTTGTTTGTAGTCCGTCCTGAGACGAAAAAGAGAAAATGAGACAATGATAATTTAAGCTGCACTTTTTCTTTCAATCACCGATAAAACATGCATGATTTGCTTAGTGTAGGCTTACTTATCAGTCAACTGATAATGCGTGCAGTTGTTGGTACATTAAGAATAATATATTTCATACATATAACATTATTTTATTTTATTTCACATCTTATCTTTGTATTTACTATGGAAGCTTTTACATGCTCCATTGCAACAAAGTGTGTACTTATTTTCCTGTGAGATAAGAGTGAAGGTAGTAATTTTAAAATCTGCTGCTTTATGAGTCAAAATTTTGTCCATTTATGCAAACAAACAGTGAGTCAGTGAATAAAACATGTTTATGATGCTTTGATAGAATGTACATAATAATGCGACTGTCAGTCGGCGTCGAGCCAGATTTTATAAATTTATGCGGTTTTCATGTTGTTGTGTTGTTTTTTTGCCTAATGAATAAAACATGCGTATATACTGTCGCAGGTGGTATTGATTACAGTCGTAAGTGCCACTCTTTTTCGATTAAAAAAATTTTTTTTCCCTAAAAACCATTTTTAACACGTCTTTCTACATAGTTTGGTGCCACAACGCTATCCATAGAGCTGTTTCTTTGGCGCTGTCCCTCAGAGCCCCCCCCAAAGCGATATTATTCAACTGTTTACAACTGTCGTGTATAGCTTAATGACAAACTATAGTTTTTGATGCTAGCATTATGAGCACTTGGCAGAATCGGAACAATAACTTCAGAGACTTTTGGACACAGAAGTCTTGGAAAGTGAAAAAATGGGACTATCTCTCAACGTGAAAAAGCCAGAATGTACTTTAGTCTCCAAGGAAACAATCAACCCGAAATGTAATCTGGTCAGCAAAGGAGAGCAAATCAAACAAGTTACAAATTTCGAATATCTAGGCTATTTTTATAACATCAGATGGTAGGAACATATTAAAATGAAATAAGGAAAAGAATAATAATGGCCAAAAATTCTTTAAAAAAAAAAATTAGACCAATATCAACGAACAAAGATATATCAACGACCACTAAAATCAGAGTCTTGAAAACGTGTGTGGTCGTTGCTTTTATACAGATGTGAATGTTGGACAATGAACAAACAAATAGAGAGAAAACTAGAAGCAGCAGAAATGTGGTTTATTAGAAGAATATTGAGAATATCATGGATGGAGAACAACATCAAATGAGTCAGTCTTGAGAGACTCTAATCTGAAAAGATCATTAATTAAAACAATAAGACAGAGGCAACTGAAATTTCTAGGACACATCTGTCGCCTCAGGAGCCTCGAACATCTGGCAGTCACAGGGAAGATCGAGGGCAGGAAAAGCAGGGGTAGACAGAGAAAAACCTTCACTGAAAGTCTTAATTCGTGGACAACAAACAAACGTCACAACAACAACTCCTTCTTGAGGTTGGCTGATGACAGTTCCGAGTGGAGAGCCATGATCGCCAATGTCTGTTCCAGACAGGGCAACTGACGATGATGATTATGAGCACTTACACCAAAGGCAAAGACGTAAACATCATCAGCTTATCTCTATTTTCCTACGACGGCTATAGACATACATTCGACTTGTTGTCGTGACTTGGTTTCATTTTTCCTCTAATTCTGTATTTTAGTGAGTTTGAGTGTCGCATGCGTGCACCTCTTCGTTCTTCCGTCTCGATTTTAGAAGCAATGGGACGCGATTGCGAGGCGACAGCAATAGAACAAAGTCGCAAGTGTGTACCTGGGAGTTTTGACAAACCGCGCGTCCATCGTTTGAGAACAATAGATTCAGACTTTGACAAACCGCGCGTTCATTTTCTACCAACGTAGAATATTATCATTTACTGTATTCGCTGTGAGTATCGATACCATAGAAAGTAAAGAAACTTTTGCATCTTGATCGTGTGTTTCATCAACCCCCCCCCCCACCCCTCCCCTGCGTTTCTTGTACAGGCTTGTACAAAGTATACCCCGGGGTATAAACTGGCCAGCTACACCGGTACTGGTGTGTAAACTGCTCAAGTCTTAGTCAGAAATGATTTGCTGGTATCGTTTACTTTTATTTTAGTAATCGGTCATTATAATTAAAGTACTTAATACGCGCGGTTTAGCATTATTTTAACGCGCGGTTCGTCATTGTAATAAAGCGCGGTTTGCCATTGTCTGTGGCGTCATACGCGCGGTGTGTCAGTACAGCAAAGAGTTTATAATAAACCTAGAGGTAAGACTCGGTCACGCCACATAGCCGCAAATAGAAAGCCCGGCAGCCATCTTTGCTTACGGCAAGCGATTGCAAACACGGTGTCAAGGCCAGTGCTAACGAAAGTAGTTTTTGTCGGAAGGCCTCAGTATTTTATTCTGGTTCATTCCTCATTAGAGATGGAGGTTCAAATTCATCCGTACATTTTGTATTTTGTCATAATTCATAATGTTTGTTTTTTTTCTTTTGATGAGATTACATTTTTTACATTTTCGTGGTTCACCCAATCCATAAACTAAGTCTGCTCATTACTACTGTAATCCAGGTTCAAACAATCTGAAAGACCGTATTTTATTTTTATTTTATTTTAGGCTTGGATTTGTTTACTTCAGCCGTACTGTCTAGGTCGAAGCAGGCTTGCCGTAAGTTGGCTTTACTTTAGCCGTACTGTCTAGATCGAGGCAGGCTTGCCGTAAGTTGGCCGCCATCTTTACTTCACCTACCGACGACGCCACGCGGAGAATTGCGTAGCGCTAGTCTGACCCCTAGCTATTATATAACCTCTTTGCAGTACAGCCGTGTACCTAGGTCTTGACTTGGTCAATAATTGTAAGACCTCATCTAGACATATTCTATGATAGTCTCTCGAAACAGTTGTTGATAACATCAGTTCTGGTCATCTTCGGCAGTAAAAAAGCACATAGGACTGGTCTCCAACGGAAATACGCCACTGCACTTCTCTCAGAAATACTCTTACGACGATGTTCATTCATTGATCTTTCAAGATTAATTAATTGGGTCTTAAGTATTCTTACTACTTTTTTTCACACGTGCTTACGTATCTCAAATCCTCAAGAGCAAAAAATCTCCATCTTATAGCAAAACGAACTTACTACCGTGATACGAAATGTACAAGAGGCCTGGCACACAAAGAATTTAAAGCGACTGGGTATAAAACGAGAAATTGTGAACGTTTTTTAATTCGTGAAAAGTCCACCACAACACCTAAAAATACCACACATTGACTTTAAACCCTGCTATTAATAACTTCATTAAATCAAGATGGCAGGAAAGATGGGATGAACAAACATCAAATAAACTTCACTTTGTCCAAGATCAACCTGGACAGTGACCTCAGGCCTCTCAACAAAATCGGAAAGGTGAAATTATTGTACTCGGCAGACTCCGTCTGGGACATACCCACCTCACACACCGTTGTTTACATAGGAGGGAAAGACTCCCAGCCCCCCCCCCCTCCCCCCTTCCCGTTTGTGTGGCATACAAGCATACAATTGCCAGTTAATATCAATAAAACGTATATTAACTGAATGTGTAGACTTCATGCATTTCCGTAGAAAGGACTATGCCTGCGGATCCATGAAAGAATTATTTTCTGACGTGGATCCTCAACGCATCTTGTCCCTTCTGAGAGAGGCTAATATCTACAACTTGATTTGATAACCTTTATACTTGTTTACAAAACTTTTTACAGATCTATACAAAACATTTTTTTAAATTTTAGCAATGTGTTAAAATCACATGAATATATTTAATTCTATGTTAAACCTGACAGCTCTGAATACGAAATATAAATAAAGAAAGTGTACCCAAAATAGAACGTGAAGGACACAAAGTGGCCGCTATCGTTCTGACGCGCCGTAAAAAACAGAAACTCAAACTCGCCTTCTGAAAAGTGGCGGAAATTCACTTACGATACAAAACAGTACCAACCAGTCTGTATGAAGACCGTTTTATAGTGAATTACAACGCCGTACGTTTATTGTAAAGGAGTCGTTTTATTGGAAGAAACAACATTGAGCCGTGTTACAGTTTTCGAGTATCCTTGGATCGACCATGGGTTGAAATTCAATTATGATGATAGGCCTAATACATTGAACATGTATTCTATTTCTCACTGCCCACAGTGAACTGTAAGTTTGTATTTACACAGTGAAACAAACAAAAGTGTTATTCAAATCCAATTTGAGTAAATCACTGTTCTGGAACTGTAGAAATTGTGTTTAAAACTTAGTATAGCATTTGGGTGTTTATAATGAGACTGCAGTTGCTCGCCGTGTAGTGAAATGGTTTCACTCATAATGTATGCAGAACGTACTTCTCCTTATGTACTTCCCATAACGTTCCTGAACTGACTATAATTGAATAGTAGTGGTGAGATTAATGTCACTACTTGTGATTGTGAAGAGTTGGTGGTGTGTTAATGAAAACGAGGAGGCTGAATTTGCATTAGCCATGCTCATGTCCTCTGCCTGCGAGCATCACTTCTGGGAAGGGATCCTCATAACTACCGCGAACGGGTTTTGATTCTCATACCACCGGAAAGTGATCTTTATACCAGTGGAAAATGATCTTTATACCAGCGGAAAGTGATTCCTATAAAACTATGAAGGGGTTCTTATACCACCGGAAAGTGATCATTATACCACTGGAAAGTGATCTTTATACCAGCGAAAAGTGATCTTTATACTACCAGAACGTGATCTTTATACCAGCGGAAAGTAATTCTTATACCACTAGGAAGGGGTTTTCATACCACCGGAAAGTGAAATTTATACCACCGGAAAGTGATATTTATACCTCCGGAAAGTGATATTTATACCACCGGAAAGTGATCTTTATACCATCGGAAAGTGATCGTTATACCACCGGAAAAGTGATTCTTATCTCACCGGAAAAGTGATTCTTATACCACTAGGAATGGTTTGTTATACCCATAGAAAGTGATATTTATACTACCGAAAAGTGATCTTTATACCACCCGAAAGAGATCGTTATACTACCGGAAAGTGATTCTTATACCACTGGGAAGAGGTCTTTATATCCTTGGAAAGTGATCTTTATACCACTTGACAGGGACCCCTATAAAACCACCGGCAAGTGGTCCTTCTGCCCCGGGAAGGGATCCTTACAGAACAAGTATTTTAATGTTTTGCTTTATCCCGTTGCTGCAAATTAATTTTGCAATGTCTAACTTTTCCCCGCAGGTTCTGTTTGCAGTATTGGACGTTAGCAAGCACAAGAAACTGAGAGATGACAGGTGAGTTAACAGTCGGACAACCATTCCTTCCTTCGCATGTCCGCTGTTGGGTAAAGTACGGACATTTTTTTGTTTGTTTGTCTCAGGGTAGACCATCCACTCGTCGCGACCCTTCATAGATCTGTCAGTCAATTCCAATTCAAATTCCAGAAACCCTTAACAAATCTATTTGTATTCCGTCTGGACTCTTTCTTGATCATTTGGAGTTTTGGACCGATTCAGTACTGACATAATCCTAGGTGTGAATCCTTGACCAATCAGTCCCACTGATTGCTTGGGGGGAAATCACACGGAAGAATATCAAAACTCGTCACTGTGTCAACTGCGAGTTTTCACGGTCGTAACTTTATCAAACTGCGGGGAAATAGAATTGGGGGAAGGGGTGGGGCGGGGGTGGAGGTTGGGGGGGGGGGGGGCGAAATCGCAGAAAAGGATGACAGTTGAGCGAAACCGATGGCAGATACGCGATTTGAGGGGGGGGGGGTACCGAAAACGCAGAAAAAGATATCAATTGAGCGAAACCGATGAAAGATACGTGATTTGAGGGTGGGGGTAAACTTGAAGGGACGACGATTTGAAGGCAAATACGGGGCAGTCATTGACTTGTTCAGCAACTGATGAAAGAAAATTTGGAGCCTAAGGGGGTGATAATCTGAAAAAAGGGTTGAGAACCACTGTTGTAGCCTTTCAGTACTGCTCGCAGTATGGTAACATAATAATAATATACAAAAAATTCTTTTCGATTTTCGAGCGAAGTTAGTAAAAACACATGCCAGACCAGAGGAGCGAGGGTGTGGATGGATAGGACAGGTGAGCCTGCGCTTTTGATGTGGGGGGGGGGGCGGTACTCCCCCTAGTATGTAGAGGCAAAGAGGGCCCTAACTTGGCCACGAACTATTATTTTAAAGAACATTCGTAAAATATGACTACAGATAAAATATAAGATAAACAAAGGCAGATACAATAACTGAAACCAGACCCCAAATCGATTATTTTATGTATCTCTTTATTCAATACAATCAGAATTATACTTAATCACCAGCTTGAAATGCGGCCATCATTTCCCACCGGACGTGGGCCCAATACAGAGTTTCCAATGGCCAGTAAATACATGATTTTTTGGTTAAATCATGATAATTATTGCATTTTCAGGGTTGGATAAACTTCAGTACCGTTTTCTTTCAGTGATTCACATTTACTACTTCACTTTGATGGCAATGCCCATTAAACGATAGGTATTTCCACGGAATATCTAACATTGTCTGCAGTCACGGCAGCAGCTGTTTTTTCACTCTGTAAGCCACATTACTATTTCATTTCGGAGTGACATATGCGTGCTATCTAATTAACCGTCTTGACTGGCGCATCGCCTGGGTGTTTCAACGAAGTGAACCAGAAAGGAAGAATTTCGTCTAATATTAGGGGACATAATAAAGAATAATGTTGAATTCTGTAAAAGTATTGATTAATTCCCTTATCATAATTTTATTTATCATCTCCCTTGGGTAAACTAACACGACGATACTAATACATGAGTGAACAATAATATGGATACGACCAATATCATTTGAATGCGTATCGCCACGGAGTAAACCAGAAAGGAAGAATTTCGTCTAATTAATATTAAGGGACATAATAATGAATAATATTGAATTCGGTAAAAAGTATTGATTAATTCCCTTACCATAATTTTATTTATCATCTCCCTTGGGTAAACACACTCGACGATGCTATTACGAGTACATGACTGCACAATTTTCATGGATGCGACTAATATCATTTGACTGCGTATTGAAAACGGACACTTTATATTGTTTTATTAATATATTATTGTCAGCATTATCATTATGATCATTGTCTTTGTTATTGTTATCAATATTATTATCATTATTAGTATTAATATTATTATTACTAATCATAACCCTTACCCCAGTATGTAGTTAAATAGATACTCCCCCTTTTTCTTTTTTTATATAAATATTCCATTGTTCATATATGCGGCTGTTGGACTGAAACATTACATAGTTTGTATCTCTACCTGTATTTCTCCAGGTTTCTGTCAAAGGACACGCCCATTGTAATGTGGATAGACAGTGAGGAAAAATCCAAACCAAAGAGGGTAAGGATGATTCTTTGAGAAAGCAACAACCGTGTCATCCATCCATCTATCTATCTATCTATCTATCTATCTATCTATCTATCTATCTATCTATCTATCTATCTATCTATCTATCTATCTATCTATCTATCTATCTATCTATCTATCTATCTATCTATCTATCTATCTATCTATCTATCTATCTCTCTATCTCTGTATCTATGTATCTATCTATCTATCTATCTATCTATCTATCTATCTATCTATCTATCTATCTATCTATCTATCTATCTGTCTGTCTGTCTGTCTGTCTGTCTGTCTGTCTGTCTGTCTGTCTGTCTGTCTGTCTGTCTGCCTGCCGGCCCGCCTATCTGTCTGTCTATCTATCTATCTATCTATCTATCTATCTATATCTATCTATCTATCTATCTATCTACCTATCTATCTATCTATCTATCTATCTATCTATCTATCTATCTATCTATCTATCTATCTATCTATCTATCTATCTATCTATCTATCTATCTATCTATCTGCCTGTCTATCTGTCTGTCTGTCTGTCTATCTGACTGCCCGTCTGTCTGTCTTTATTTTCTATTTTTTTCGGGGGGGGGGGGGGGCAGCACTGTCGTAAAACTCTATGTGGTATGTATAGTTTTATGAGAGCAACATTTAAATAACTGTGTATTGTGTTGTTCACAGTTTGGAGGTGTGTTGTCTCACGTCCTGCTGGTCATGTTTGTGAATGAGCGCACGGGTCTGAACAGGAACCCTGACGGAGCCATGCATCAAGACGTAAGTTTGTCGCTATGTTTGTTTGTTTGTCAGATTCTTCTTTTATTCATGAAAAAAATAACCAAGGTTACAGAAAACAAGAGCCACACAATGTATTAAAAATACAAACAAAATTAGAGGGAACAAATAGATAAATAGAAATGCTTTCAGTGTAATTATAGAGATTTTCTCTCCTTTAAATAACAGCGAATAGTGATGTAATTAATCCTTGTAATGCAGGACTCAAATCACACAGACAATAAGAAAATATTCAAGAGGTCTTAGTCCTTCAGGTCCAAGAATGAAATCTTGGAGATTATGACGTAAATCAATAATAATGACTACTAGCTGAGTTCCCGGCCCAGCCCGGGATAAATCGATTTATTAGTTTCAGCTCTGGGTGATTATTATGGATCTGCTTCATTTTGACAGTTCCTTTAGCTTTATTTTATTTTTGTTTGTTTGTTTTTAGATATGTTTTACTGCTCTCCCTTTGCGCACTGACGTCCTGCGCGTCCCGCCAGCACCAGTCAAATGGCTATGATTTGCGCACGGGTTAGTTTGTTTGCACATCGCAGGAAGTGATAACGCCATGTGTTAATGGAAAAGAAATATTATAATATTTTCCTAGGCATATTGACCCTGCAACGTCAATTTCCCAATTCCAGGCCCTTTCTTTTTTCTAGTCTAGGCACACTGAGAACACACAAAGTTTCATACTTGATAGTCTAACTCAATCTCATCATTCAAACCAGTCCTAACCGGAAGTTGTTTTGTGAGTGTGATACAGATACCGGAACCAACCTCAATTACATTAATTTGCCGAAAAAAATAGATCGAACGCCAATGTGTCGCAACCTAGAAACTAATACAAACGTTCTGCGAGTTGTTAATTATTTTTTTACTTTCTGTGTCGGCGACACGACGACAGTCTATACTAAGCGCTGTATAAAATCTGAAGGCCACCGAATCAGCATTAACAGAAGAGTAGCGAAAAGTGCGCAGCAATTGACGTAAAGTTTCACTTTTATCTATATAATAAAGCTACAACAAAACCCCTAATAGTCCTATGGTGTCGGAAACTACACAACGCACCGACCTGAAATTTGGTACAAAGAATTATGGGATAGCGAACATTGTTCCTATCGCTATACACAAACAAAACCGTTTGTTATTTCTGAGTTAATCGGTAAATGTGGTTATAATTAAAGACTAAATTCACGAGAGCGTTTGATCCGAAATTTACGATCAATAAGATATTGATGTATGTTTCTAAAAATAGCCCACTTCCGCCTACACATGACGTTATCACTTCCTGCGATGTGTTCACTAACAAACAAACTAACCCGTGCGCAAATCATTGCCATTTGACGGATGCTGACGGGATGCGCAGGATGTCAACGCGCAAAGGGAGAGCAGTAAAACATCTAAAAACAAACGAAAATAAAATAAAGCTAAAGGAACAGGTAAAATGAAGCAGGTCCATAGAAATCACCCAGAACTGAAACTAATAAATCGATTTATCCCGGGCAGGGCCGGGCAACTCAGCTAGTTAATATAGATAATTAGCCAAAAAGCTCGTTCTACGAACGGCGATACATGCATAAAGTGATATAATCTGGGATAAAGCTGTCTGCGCTCTCACTTTCTCTCCCAGACGCCTTTCCCTCCCCATTTCTCTCTCTCTCTCTCTCTCTGTCTTCCCCCTCGCTTTACTCTATCTCTCTCTCCCCATCTCCCCTCTTCTCTCTTTCCCCGCCCTCTTTCTCCCCCCCCCCCTCTTCTCTCTATCTGCCTACCCTAATACCCTCCCCCTCCCCCCCTTTCTTTCTCACAGACTCTGTAAAGCAGATGTGTTTAGATATTCCTCATGCTTAATAATATAATAACATTATGTTATATAATTTACAGAAACTCTAGACATACATAATTATTATTTTTTGGTCCTTTCTTTTCACCTCTGTAGCTTTAATGTTTTCCTGAAAAATGCGTCGTTCAAGATGCGTAAAAAAGAAATAACTGTTGCATTCTGTACCAAAGTTTTAACACTCGTGCTGGCCGGATCACACCAAAGCAAGTTTTTTTTGGGTCTTGAACTTTATATGGTTTTCTTGCATCTCGCCAGTCTGCACAAAAATAATCTATTTAAAAAAGAATTCATTCTTAATATGGGGTTTTTATCACACATCCAACGCTGCCAGGCATTAAGTTACTGTATATCAAAGGGCTACACAATAAAATATAGATAAATGTAGAAACTGAATATGCCTGACTCACTCCCAAACAACCTTTGATATTGTCTTAAAACTTTCTATGAATGTTCTGTTTAGAGTAAACATATTTCTTTCATTTGAAACGTTTATGGTTGCACCAGTGGCGTGCAGAAATGGGGCAGCAGAATCGACGGCTGCGAGCATCTATGTCAAGGGGAGTCAAACATTGGCAAACAGAAAAAGTTGTATGTAGCAAAGACTTGTGTAAGAAATAATATCCAAACAATACAGTGAAGCGCAACTTTTTTCGTTTCACTGTATTGTTTGGATATTTTTCCTTATGCCAGGCTTTGCTGCGTTAAGCCTCGCTGCGACCCCGGAAGGTTTTCTGTGGTTTTAATAATATTATTTTCTTCCACCTATTTCAGGGGGGGGGGGGGGGTGCCAATCAGAGAGTGAAATTGAAAATAAGTTTTTTGAAATTTGAAATTATCGCGGTTAACCTGGTCTTAGGCCATAAACTACCCTACAGTCCCATACGCTGGTGTGAATCGTGGATCCTCGTTTTAATACGCGAAACCAGAGTGTTTGAATCTTGGGACAGACAATTAAGGAGTTGGTGCCGGGCATCATCAAATCTGTGCCAGCCACTAGGTTGCATGCATATTTATTGTTACATGTATTATTATTAGTAGTATTTTTGGACACGTCTGTTGTCGCGATATAATTATATAGCGAAAATAATCACTCCGTATTGTAATATTATTATTATTATTATTTTATTGTTTTCACCGTTATATCATATTATTATTATTATCGTTATTATTACTGATTCTAACCCTGGCCTTTCACTCTATGTGGAGAATATAGGCATTTTGATTATTATCATTATTATTTGATGTGACACGCTGAATTAGATTCATTCATGGCTTCTTACACGTCCTTGCTTTGTATGGGACAGTGAAAGCTTCCAGCCGCTGTGTTTCGCATTGATTCCATATATATATAACCATGCCAGATGGTTACAAAAGACAATAGCCAGAAATGCAAATACGGAATCAACAAACAGATTGCGAAACAGGAAGCGGGCAGGATCAAGGACATTTCTGGACGTGACTTTTTCTTGTTCCGTTGTTTCTAATTAGCGCCGTTGGCCAGCAGGCCCGTGTACTGCTGGTAATAGGCCCAGGCCATTTGGGAAATGTAGGGCCCCCACCCTGTTTCAAACTGCTCATTCAGAATCTTGGGCCGTATGTAATAAAATCTGGAGCTTACATTGACCACGGTTACTGGTAGCTGAACATCTTTTATAATCTATCTTATCTGCATTAACAAATTTGGAATCTTCTTTAAAATGTTAATATTTTGTGCTAAAGCAGTGTCTTTCAGGGCGGGGCGTAGCCATATTTTGGTGTCGCATGGGACTTCACAATGGGGCGTATAAACAATTAATGATTGTTTTTTTTTTTTTTTTACGTACTGTAAACCAACTTTGTCCAATCATGTTGGGGGGGGGGGGGGGGCGGGGCAGGCACGTTTTTTGAGAAGGCTGAAGTTGGGCGTGGGACAAAAAAAGTTGAGAAACACTGTGCTAAAGTGTCCTCTTTGACTCTATATCATATCAACATTACCAGCGGCTAACCCCCCCCCTCTTCCCCCTTTCTCTTTCGCTTCTTCTAGAGAAGTAGGTACTCTCAAAATTGGAGGCCCCTGCCAAATGGGCTACCTTAACCCAACGTGAGCAGCACAAATTTACAGTCAATTGCATGGGCCAGACAACAGCTGGTGGCCGGTGTGGGCGGGAATAATTTAAGACCCAGAAAATAATGAATGGCTGAGAGAAGTGTAAGAAGGTGAGGGGGTGAGGGGGTGAGGGGGAAAGAGATCTTAAGAGGAGATAAAGGGAGGAGATGACAGTCTGGCGAATGGAAGAGAGCCAAGAAAGGGGAAAGGGGGGGGGTGGGTGTCTGTTGGCCGGGGAAAGGGAGGGGGTGGGAGGAGAGGTAAAGTGAAAGATAATTATGTTGATGGCAAAGGCAAAAAGAAGTCTGGCAAACCAAGCTGGACAGGAAACGTGAGGGTGGGGGTGGCCGGGGGGGGGGGGGGGGTCAGGAGAAATTACGTAGCATTTAAAAAAAAATTTGTTGTTGTTGTTGTCGTACCTCCTCAGAGTCGGTTACTACTTGTTAATATAAGGCATCGGTGGTTCACATGAAATCAAAGAATTATTAAAATTTAACTTAAAGATCATAATAACGTAGGTCGCACGATTCGCGGCAAAAAATATAATAGGACAAGAGACACGAATCCTTGTCTTTAAAAGATGTATCTGTGAATAGTATGAAAGCAATAATTCGCCATCTTCAGAAGGGGATGATAATAATTATCATATAATAATAGTTTGGGTATTTAATCATTTTTTCCTGACTTTCATTTCCGAAACAGTAAACAGTTGGTCGGTACCTGTGTTTGAATTCAATATATATGGCCTTTAGCGTCTTTACAGACGGTCTTAGCAGCTAGAATATTCACTTTCACTTTGACTGACAGCTTCTCTCGTGGCTTATTCTACCAATGTTTGACCCGAGAGTGCGATGGCAGTGATTGCAGGTCAGTCTTTTGGGTTCACTTTGGCGAGTGTTTTCATTCCGCCTCTGTCGTTTTGTCAGGTATGTTTTTTTTGCCTTGAAGTCTATTGCGAGCGTGCCACTGCGCAATTTTTGTCTCCATCTGCTTCGATCATTTGCAAGGTTCTCCCATTCATTGGGGTCGATGTTGAATGCTTTCATCGTGACCTTGCAAGTGTCTTTGAATCGCAGATGTGGCCTACCTCTGGGTCGGTTGCCAGTAGCAAGTTCCCCGTAGAGAATTTGTCTGGGGATGCGATCATTTTCCATACGGTGGAGATGTCCAAGCCACCGCAGTCTTTTTTTGCCTAGGAGAGCCTGAGTTGATGGAATGTTGGCTCGGCTCAGAACTTCGATATTTGAGATCCTGTCTTGCCACTTGATCTTGAGAATTTTGCGTAGGCAGCGCAGGTGGAAGGAGTTGAGGGATCTTTCATGTTTGGAGTAGGTGGTCCATGTCTCTGAACCATACAGCAGGGTGCTTAGGACGCAAGTTTGGTACACGAGTACCTTTGTTTTGATGGTCAGCTTGCTATTGTTCCACACCCTTTTTGAGAGTTTGCCAAAAGCTGTGGCCGCCTTTCCTATTCTGGCATTTATTTCAGTTGTTATGTCTGTGCTACCACTGATGGTTGAGCCTAGGTAGCAGAATTTTCCCACTTGCTCCAGAGGAGAGCCATTCAGCATGATTGGGTTGGAGTTTCTCAAGCCTTGTGTCAAAACTACAGTTTTTGAGACACTGATCTTTAGCATGAATTTGTCACAGGCTTTGGCAAGGCTATTGATGAGAGCCTGGAGCGTGGTTTCATCGTGGGCCACGATTGCAGCATCATCTGCGAAGAGGAGCTCTTGTAACATAATATGCTCTGTACGAGATTTTGCTTTTAGTCTGGCAACATTAAAAATGGAGCCGTCCACTCTGGTGTTAATAAGTACTCCACCTGAACATTGACCAAAGGCATTCTTGAGTAGGGCTGCAAAATATATACCAAATAAGGTAGGAGCAAGAACACATCCCTGCTTCACACCGCTGTTTACAGCAAATGAATTGGATGTGCAGCCCTCAAAGTTGACACATGCCCTCATGTCAGTGTGGAAGGATGCAATAAGTTTTAGCAATGTTGGTGGACAGCCTATGGATTTAAGGACTGCATACAGGCCAGATCGGCTTACGGTGTCGAAAGCCTTTGTTAGGTCCACAAAGCATGTTATAAGCGGCCTGTTTTGTTCTTTACATTTTTCTTGGATTTGCCGAAGTGCAAATATCATGTCAATAGTTGATCGTTTGCTTCGAAAGCCACATTGTGTTTCTGGTAAGACTTTTTCCGCCAGTTGTTGAAGGCGGCAGAGGATGACGCGAGCAAAAGCCTTTCCAGTAATGCTGAGGAGGGATATGCCTCGATAGTTGTTGCAGTCGCCTTTGTCTCCTTTGTTCTTGTAAAGTGTGACAATTTTGGCGTCTCTCATATCATGTGGTATCACGCCTTCTTTCCAACACTGCAGTAACAGATTATACAGGTGTGGTAATAGTGGGCCTTTTAGGTCTTTTAATACCTCTGCAGGAATGTTGTCACTTCCTGTGGCTTTTCCAGCAGACAAAACGAATTGAATTCAATAGACAATATCAAACAGATTTTTTTTTCGTGAGATGAAAGAAAAAGTAGGGGCTCCCATTGAGTTCGTCAACTTTTGCGATGTCAGTAAGTTATCTAGCTGAGTCAGCGATATTGTTAAGATCAGGTAGGGGTATACTGGCAACCTTCCAGTGAAGACAAAATAATTATGTCAAAATGAAAAAAAGTTATATCGTCGCAGTCAAAACACAATAGCCTAAGTCACGTTTTGGCGTTGTTGTTTTTTGCAAATCGAAGAAAACTGTCCACTTCGAATATCATTGTAGCTGTTGTTAGGAAAGCGTAGTGTTTTTACCTAGAAAGCTGCAGCTGAACAAGGCTCGTACAAAGAATAACCAAGAAATGATACAATAAAACATCAAGGAAGAGGGAAGACACACCAAGCTTTCCGTGTGTTTACCTTTATCAAGGCAAAAGAAAACACAACAACAATAATAATTTATATCTAGCAGGGTGGAAAATTGAACTTATAAGACAATTGAATAAAGAAAAAAGAAAGAAAATTTTAATAAAGCTTTGTGTGTCGTTCCCTTTCCTTTACCTTTTATTTATCGTTTCTGTATTATTTCTCATTCGAGCCTTCCCTGTAATACAGCTGTTTGTTTTTGACACATATTGTCTTTGCTTCAAGCCTTGCTGCGAAAACGCAGCTTTTCTGTGGTTTGTATAATATTCCATCAATCTTTCGGTGAAGAATTGCCATTATTTAACTCTAGAATCCAACCTTCGAGCGAACCGCAAATACGCATTAAAGCCTAGATCTATATACCAGTGGTATTGTTTCCAATCTATAGATTTGTTTTACCGGCAATTAAGGAAAAGAAAGAGCCACAGACGAACGATACAGGTGTCATACAGAGAAAGTTGTTCGCTCCATGTCACTCGCCACTCGTTCCGGGCTAAAAGTTGCACGTTCATTTGCACTCGTCACTTGTCCAAAGTCATTCGCCGCAATGCCATTCGCTGTTAGCTTTATGACGAAAGTCTCACATCATACGAGTTCAAACATGACGAGTCTCACAGAGAAGGTCGCATGCTATCTCAGTCGCTATAAGGGTGAAAGGACATAGCCGACAGTGCGACAGTAGTTTTCGTCTGCGGTGTACGTGTATACAGGGGCGTGCGACTTTCTTGAGGAGGCGAGTGGCAAATGGCGTGTAACTTTTTTGTATATGACTAGATTTTTGTGCTGCTTGTAACCAGCGCCAAGCGGCGATCCGATGTTCCTTTCTCTGTACAGCTGCTTTCCTCTGCTGAAATATATTAGTTGACATTAAGTCGTCTAAAGTAATGAATGGCGTACGCGGCGCGTGGCGAGCAACTTTCTCTGTCTGACGCCGGCCTTGAAAGAGCCGCAGATGGTGCGCAAGTGGATGATTGACACCGCTGTTCTACAGTTTACCTGAAGCAGGTGTTATGTCAGTTTGCAACAAAGACAAAATATGAAGATTTATGAGTCTGGACATTTTGTGCTTACATTAGCTGAACATTTGCAGGAATCTTTAAAGACAGTTTCCAGAACTCATGCATGAAAATGTTGACAGCCGCAGTGGTGAGTTCTAGCAGAAATGTTATTATAATTCACAGTTGTATTATAGTGAGTAGCTGGACAGCAACCTTGAACTAGAATGGTAGTAATAATGATTATGTGTACAGGGAAGAGCGGGAGTGTATCTGTACTCTTCAGTGAACAGTTTAAACACATACGGACAAAGAGAGAGTCAGAGTGAGAGAGAAAGAGGGGAGGGGTGGAAAGTGAGAGAGAGAGGGAGGGAGAGAATGCTGGGAGAGAGGGGGAGAGAGAGTGAGAATGGGAGAGTCAAATAGAAAGAGCAAGAGAGAGTGAGAGATTGAGAAAGAGGGTGAGGGAGAGAAAATGGGAGAAAGAGAGAGCGAGAGAGAGAGAGGGGAGAGAAAGAGTGAGAGAGAAAGAGAGAGAAAGAGTGAGTGAGTGAGAGAGAGAGAGAGAGAGAGAGGGCGGGAGAGAATGCTGGGAGAGAGGGGGAGAGAGAGTGAGAATGGGAGAGTCAAATAGAAAGAGCAAGAGAGAGTGAGAGATTGAGAAAGAGGGTGAGGGAGAGAAAATGGGAGAAAGAGAGAGCGAGAGAGAGAGGGGGAGAGAAAGAGTGAGAGAGAAAGAGAGAGAAAGAGTGAGTGAGTGAGAGAGAGAGAGAGAGGGAGGGAGAGAATGCTGGGAGAGAGGGGGAGAGAGAGTGAGAATGGGAGAGTCAAATAGAAAGAGCAAGAGAGAGTGAGAGATTGAGAAAGAGGGTGAGGGAGAGAAAATGGGAGAAAGAGAGAGCGAGAGAGAGAGGGGGAGCGAAAGAGTGAGAGAGAAAGAGAGAGAAAGAGTGAGTGAGTGAGAGAGAGAGAGAGAGAGAGAGAGAGCGAGAGAGAGAGAGGGACAAAAAAGAGAAGCTGTAGAGTCGCAGTAAGATTTAGTGTAAAGATGAAATGGGGCAAAAAGAAAAAAGTACGAACAATCTCCAGTAACATTTTTATTAATACTTATACAGAACTAGCTAGTAGCTATACTATGTTGTATTGTTGCGGGTGAGCCATGAGCATGTTCTGTCCTGCCGACTGCATTTCTCCATCTGTCTACACGCCGTCCTTCCATACCATTTCTTGTCTAGTTGCGTGAACTTTAGCAACATTTCTATACTCCCCCCCCCCTCCCACCACACACACCTTTCCGTCTTCCCATTCAACAGAATGCAATACATTACAATAAAATTGAATAGAATAACGCCATTTTTACTCAAGTGTCTACTGCCATCCTGCGTTTGAGTCCAAGTCCAGCATACTTAATATTAATTGAAGGGGTTAGAATTAGAGAGGGTCTGGGTGCCATTAAAATTTGGACTTAGATCCTTTGTAATTCTAATCCCCTTAAATAAATTGAGGGGGTTAAAGTTACAAACGATCTAAGTGCAAATGGCACTTAGACCCATTCTAATTCTAACCCCCTCAATTGTACTTTTAGGAGGTCGGACAAGAGGCTGTAAACGTCATACTCGACCAGTCGTGGTTCTTTCCAGTATTTCGATTCGAATCCGCAACTGGCCAGTGATACAAAAAACTACTCGCTTTACCGTTCTGCCGCTCTGTCTAAAAAAAAACAACAACAACCCAAAACGATTACAATATAGTTGTTCCTGGCAAGCAGTGGCCGCGGGTTTGAACCCCGCCCGAGACACTTATAATATTTGTCTTCTTTCTTTCACTCCCACTTTTCTGGACATTAAGAATGCATACACTACTAAGGGAGATATCATACTAAGCCCGGTCAGACACAGTGAGATGTTGACAGACAAGAGGTGCACAGCATAATTTCCTATATTTTCTTAGGAAATTCGTGAAGACCCTATCAATATTAAGACTCGGTAAGACACAGTCAGCTTCTACCACTATTTCTTTAGTATAGTCATTTTGCTGGCAGCATCAGTTATTCTGAATGTGTCTGACCGGACTTAATATAATACCTTCCTAAGTGTCTCGTCTTTTTTTCTGATTAATTTTCTCTTTGCTCTCTCTCTCTCTCTCTCTCTCTCTCTCTCTCTCTCTCTCTCTCTCTCTCTCTCTCTCTCCTCCAAGCTTCGGCCTACCTTTCTGTACTTCCATCAGTGTTGATAAATCTGTGGAATCAAACCTGCATTGTTGTCGGGGAAATGAAGCCGTGAGACTTCATGAATATAGGAGTATATAATATACAGGGTTTCAAGAGGTTACAAACGACTGCTGTCGACAAGACTTATCTACAGTTTGTTTAGAAAACTATAGAGCTATCTGCCGAGGGAACATAATTTCTAAACACAGACAGATAATTTATCAGAGGAACATGTAAGGTCATAACTTGTGATCTTAAAGGTCACGTTATTGAGGTATTTAATTTTATCTATAAAAATCCTTAACATTTGAACTTTTGCTGTCTATCTGTTGGGAGAATTGAGAAAAAAAATGATAACTGATATAAACAAATTAAAAAGATATTAACTGACTCTTATTTTATATTTTCTTTTCATGTCTCAAAGTGAAGCGAATTTATTGTTAACAAGATCATGCTGCTAGGTCCGTGGCACTCAACTAGACAGACAGACAGACAGACAGAGAGACAGACAGACAGAGAGACAGACAGACAGAGAGACAAACAGACAGACAGACAGACAGACAGACAGACAGACAGATATTATGGTTTACACTTTGAATTACATAATCGTGTACTAAATTCGTACTTAATCTACACCTATCTACACCCACACAATGTCCGTCTCGTCAAGGGACATGGGTAAATCCATTGTCTGGACATTTTACAGTACACTATAGTCTGACGCCTGAGCCCGGTTGGTGCAAAACGGTGGGCAGATAATCTGTTTATAACCAGGTCTGTAATGTTCGATAACCCCGAGATATTACTACCTTTGGGCTACTTTGGATGGAATCGTATTTGGTTTATCAAAGAACAATTTTTTCCTTTCTTTTCAGGGTCGTCAAATTGCGAACCGATAGTAGAACAGATGTTTTGATTTTTAAAATATATTTTTTTTTTACAAAAATATATAGCTCCTATTAACTCAATGCGGGCTTTCATTTAACTTCTAGGCATTAAGAAATTTAAATGAGCGAAAGGGGAAAATGTGAAAACGAAGAACCAGTAAATATTACATAAAAGGACCACTTCCATTTCCGGACACGTGGAGACAAGATCAGGTTTTTAGTCTGAGCACTCAGGGAATATCATTTAGACGTCAGTCTCAAATCTGGCACATTCAGAGATATCTTACACTTAGTGTAAGATATTTTTGGGCACAGTCGGACGTCAGAACCCAAGTTCCTCGCTTTAACTGGCCGGGTCACAACGTGCCGAGGGTTATCAGCCTTGTGTACTCAGCGTGGCGCCATCTATCTCCACGAGGACGTTTCTCAATATCACGGTCGCAATCATGTGGCGATAGTGAAAGTGCACTGAATTTGAAACAGACAAACAAAAAAAAAAGGAAGAAATGATAGCTAATTTGAGACATTGATTGGTTTTTCATGCTGAAAAGACTTGTGATAAACCACCAGTTAGTGGTCAGGAGTGAAATGGACATATTGACAAAGATACCTACGGACAGGCAGATAGAAGACAGACAGACATGCAGACAGATAGCCGACAGATAGATAGATAGATAGATAGATAGACAAACAGACAGAGAGAAAGATAGATAGATGGATAGACAGACAGATAGACTGATAGATAGACAGATAGACAGACAGACAGACAGACAGACAGAAAGATAGATAGATAGATAGATAGATAGATAGATAGATAGATAGATAGATAGATAGATAGATAGATAGATAGATAGATAGATAGATAGATAGATAGATAGATAGATAGATAGATAGATAGATAGACGTCTCAGCTCACTTGTACGAACAGTACTGAACGCTTTCGACTCACAGTGCTGCTATGTCAGAAGTTCTGCCACATGTAATGTGTCATTCGTCAGTATTATAATTTTGTTTTTGTTTTTGAAATGCGTCTTTGAAATTTTGTGCTCCCATAAGAAATGACGGCCTTGTGAAAAAAGGGAGATGTGGCAATGTAGATAGAAGACAGCCTGTGTTTCCTCTCTATGAATGTCGGGTTGTGCCAAATTAAAGTTATGGCTTTCAGGGACAGGTGATAATAAATTATCTTCAGACCCGGTACCGACAGTTGCAAATGAAGAAATGCATGGAAATTAAAAAAAAACAACAACAGACGAAAGTATGACAAGGACGAAGATGTCTTTAAATTTGTAAACAGTCGTTATGAAATCAAAACACTTCGTTTCAAGCGAACACCCCCCCCCCCCCAAGACAGCAGATATAATAATTGGGCCTATATTAAACATTTTTTAGTTATCAAATCTTCCTTAAACCTTTGACTACTGCACTGTGAAAAGCTACATTTTCTCAAATCCAGTTTATACTGAGATCCACTTATTTCAATTATTTTCAATGCCAAGCATGAATCTAAATTAGGATGTTAACAGATTAAAGGCTGGTCATGGAGAACCAAAACCTGAAACTGATGGAGCAGTAAAGGGTTAACAGTAATGCTGTTTCAGTATTGAAAGGGTTAAAATGGCTGACCAACACGACGACGTTTCCCCGATTCAAACTAAAGAATTGCAAAAGTATCAAATTGTAAAGGCTCTTTGTTTCCTCATACATAAATATGCGCATTTAAATCTCCAAGCTGACATACATTCTTACATTCTATCTACCAATTTTCATATTTTTTTAATGAGTTGTTCTGAAGCCTTTTCGCTCTACAAACCCAGGGCAGAGGATGGGCTCACGGGCGTCTTTATTTATTCCACTGGGCAATTAACATTCCGCTAATGTGATCAATGATCTGTTGTGCCTTCAGTTGCGTGCAGAGATCTGATGATGTCCCATCATGCCAGCGGCTAACTCCGCCACTGAATGCCCCAAACCTCAAGTATAGGGTCTTGACATTCTTTGGTTGGATGCCCCCTTTGCCCCCTCGCCCTTTTCTGCACTGCACTGCCGTGCGTTTAATCCACATGAGATTTGATTGTTTGTGATGATTGTACTGACGCACGCCGCTGGGGGAGGGCGGTTATTTACAGACGTTTGTTACGTTATGTTGACTTCTCACAGTGGGCCAACAGTCTCGAGACGTCGGATTACATCTGCCTTAGTTTCTCATGTAAATATGTCCACGTAATCTTACTTATTTGTATGTGCCAATCCGACGAGTAGTTTTGGTGTCTTTTGCCTAGGTACATTAATTTTATGGGCCCAGCTCCATTCTTTGATAAAATCATAGAAGTATCAGAATGTAAGAGCTGCCTGTCTTCTCATTTCTACATACATTATGCTAGCTGAAGTTCCCGGCATTATACGGGATAAACCTGTGAACCGACCGCTCTGTCTCTCTCGCTCTCTTTTTGGTCGACAAAGCTTCCCATAATCTACAGTCTTACTACAGATTTCATACCCCAGAGCACTACTCACTCATTTCTGATAGGGAAACTGCGCATGGAATTGAACGCGTATTAATATCGTTTCCGGTGGGAGCGGCATACTGCAGGGAGCCAAAACCAAGATCATTGTATTTTACTTTTTCACGACTTTTAATTTAAAAATACCTGAAACTTGAATCAACACAATCGGTCGATAGGAAAGTGATTGGGTTGGATTAGTTGACCTTTAAGAAGATTTATTTTATAATTCTTGAAACTGTCATTTAGGCTGTAGCGTCGAGCAAAAAAGGAACCAAAATTGCACCACAATGAATTACTCCCACCACTATTTTTTTTTTATAATACTAGATGAAGTTCCCGGCATTATCCGGGATAAACCTGTGAACCCACCACTCTCTCTCTCTCTTTTTGGTCAACAAAGCTTCCCATACTCTACGGTCTTACTATAGATTCCATGCGCTCCTGACCACTACTCACTCATTTCTAATAGGGAAACTGTGCGCACGGAAGTGAACGCGTATTAATTCATCATTTCCGGTGCGCTGGGCTCACCACAGGGAGCCAAAACAAAGATCATTGTGTTTGACATTTTTACAACCTTTTATCTAAAAATACCTGAAACTTGAATCAACTCAATCGGTCGATACAAAAGCGATTGGACTGGATTCGTTGACACTTAGGAAAATTAACTTCATAATTGTTGAAACTGTCATTTAGGCTCTAGAGTCGAGCTAAAAAAGGGTCAAAATTGCAACACAATGAATTACTCCCACCACTATTTTTTTTTTTATAATAAGACTAGATGAAGTTCCCGGCATTATCCGTGATAAACCTGTGAACCCACTGTTCTATCTGGATTTGGGTCTACAAAGCTTCCCATATTCTAGTCTTACTACAGATTCCATGCGCTCCAGAGCACTACGCATTCAATTCCTAAAGGGAAACTGCGCACGGAAGTGAACGCATATTAACATTGTTTCTGGCGCGATGGATTTACTACAGGGAGCCAAAACAAAGATCATTATATTTTAGATTTTTACAACTTTTATTTCAAAATGCCTGAAACTTGAATCAACATAATCGATCGATACAAAAGCGACTGGACTGGATTAGTTGACACCTAAGAAAATTAATTTTATAATTTTTGAAACTGTCATTTAGGCTGCAACGTTGAGCAAAAAAAAGGGTCAAAATTGTACCACAATGAATTACTCCCGCCACTATTTTTTTTTATAATAAGATAATAAGATGTGCACGTAAACTGGAAAGCTAACTTTTACCACGAGAGCCGCAGTGCTGCCAAATTTACCCGCAATGCTGCGCTCCGAAAATTGAAGCCTGGAACTCGCAGCTAAGTGTTCGCATTTGTTTAACACTATGCAATCGTTTTATTTTTATATTTAATTGTCTATCCTATTACATTTTTTGTTCCTGATGGAGATCAATCCACCGAAGCTTAATTTGTTTTTCCTTGTCCTTCACATATTACTGTATCGTCTCTGCATTGTTTCAAATGCGAGGCTTTGCTGCATATTATTATACCTTGTGTTTTTCTCTTTGCCATATTTTGACTT
Source organism: Onchidella celtica (assembly GCA_963931925.1). Classification (NCBI taxonomy): domain Eukaryota; kingdom Metazoa; phylum Mollusca; class Gastropoda; order Systellommatophora; family Onchidiidae; genus Onchidella; species Onchidella celtica. The sequence continues at coordinate 28,617,494 of OZ007574.1, read as the reverse complement.
TGCTTCAAGCCTTGCCATGCTGCCATCCCAAAGATTTTCTGTTTTTTTTTCTTTTTATAATATTTCGTCAATTTCCATTAATATTAGGCTCGTCTGTTTGTCAAGCAACACATATGAAAGATTTTCAAGGTATTTTTGTAATGAAACTTTAATTAGTAATGGCATCTCCATCCCATTTGCTGGTGTGTCGAACTGGTCATCCCTGGTGTGAAAACAAGGAGATATTACAGGCTTGAAACAAATGCCGGCCATAGAAAGAGAGAGAAGAAGAGAGAGAGAGAGAGAGAGAGCGGGAGAGAGAGAGAGAGAGAAAGAGAGAGAGAGGGAGAGAGAAAGAGAGAGAGAAAGAAATAATGAGAGAGAGAGGCGAAAGAGAAAGAGAGAGAAAGAAAGAAAGAGGAGAGAGAGCGAGAGTGAGAGAGAGAGAGAGTGAGAGACAGACAGTGAAAGGGTGAGTGAAAGAGAGAGTGAGACAGAGCAAGAGAGAGGAGAGACAGAGAGACAGAGAGAGAGAGAGAGAGACAGAGAGAGACAGAGAAAGGCATACAGAGACAGAGAGAGACATGGAGAGGCATACAGAGACAGAGAGAAAGTGTAAGATCTGGCACCAACAAATCAAATATACATGTAGAAACTATAACAACACAAGAATCCTTCCCTCCGCTGACCGCGATACTTTAACATGGAAAACCCAATTTCTCCCAATCTTCAGTGTTTACATTTCACACCTGTAACAGAAAAGATAAGGTGTGCGTTAGCCATAACAGATAGATCAAACTGGCAGATTCAGAAGACGAGAAAGCGGACAAAAGATGAAAGGAAAACCAGCAAGGTGCGAGTACAGTGTGTTGATAACAGGGTCAAAACGAATATGAGGCAAATCGGGGCATAGAGATAATCATAAATTATTCCTTTCTGTACACGCGTATTTTTGTTGTTGTATATAACCAATCCGGGTTTTTAGGTCTTTATTTTAGGAGGTTAACTGCCATTGGCATTTACACCTCATTTTTCTTGACTTGATATTTCTTGTCTTTGTTTCTGTGTGTTTTTGTGTTACTGATCAGTTTTTTTAGAATTTTGCCTGGGTAGCGGCCTTGTTCGGCCTGCTCTTCTCGACTTTTAACTGCCAAGGTGTCTTTAATGTGCGCAACATGCACACGGACCCTCCGAGTTTTTAGTCGCTGCTTGATCCTACCTACCATAGGATCATGGACTGGAGTGCCCCCCCCCCCCCAAAAAAAAACTAACATGCCTGCACCTACCGGGGGTGGAACCCATTACCATCGGCATGAGAGCCGAGCTCCTTGCCTCTAGACCACTGTGTCCCGATACTGTGCTGTATTATATAAAGTGTATCATTTCTCTTCTGTATCATTTCATAGGCGGGGACCTTGCAACATACAATCTTTCCCTTTTGCCACATTTTCCCTTTGTTTCATGCATTGCTGCAACCCCAAAGATTTTACGACCTGTGTTTTTATGAATAACATTCAACCAATCACCATTTCCGTAGAACTTGTACATACAAGATCAAGCATAAAGCAACCAACCTGTAAGAGCGTCACCAATATTATCCCCTCCCCCTCGCCCCTCACCACTATATCCTCGGGTATTTTCCATATTTATTGTTGTATGTGCATTTTTTGCCTTTTCGAGGAAATGAGGATTGAAAGTAGGTCGGCAAAGGGGCCAAAACGCATACAATATTACATCACAGACACATATCTCGAAAAGTTTTTAACCGATTGGAATGACACTTATTCGTAACGAAATTAGGACAAAATGTCATATCGGCAAAATGACGCATACTACAATATTATGGCAAATACTACTAGATATTTTCTTCTTTATTTTCTCTGTGTTAAACCTGGCCTGCTGTTAAAAACCTTTTATTTTTATTATAAGACACTATAATACGTGTGTCTGTTTCCATGCATACAAATTCATGTAGAATGGGTGACTGGTGGGGGGTTTCTAGGACGGTCCCCTTCTGTACTTCTGGTACATTCTGCCTACCGTCCTGCTTTTTCCTGGCACTACGTGCCCTTTGTATTATTATAAAAACCACAAAAAAAAAAACCAAAACTGTGGGGTCGCGCGCATCAAGGCTTAAACTGAAGGAAGTGTATAGGTAGAATGCGCATATCCACCATCTTGTCTGTCCGGACCCACTTAAGGCGTCGCGAACCAATCGGCGGCGAGTTCACTACAGTAAACAATGACACGTGTGTATACGCACATGGGAGATGTCCGGTCAATTATTTCACTTCCTTTCTCTTGTTTCCCCGGATGGTAGGGAATCTGACCAGTTTGGATACATCCTTTCCACCCCTGTCACAACAGTCAACTGCAATGCAACCAGCAGGCATTTTAATTGCTTAGACACATCTCGAAGTTACACTCATCAGCTGATCCACCGGCCATCTTGTTTGGCGGAAGTACAAAACAAAAACTCTGTGACGTCATGCGCATTCTACCTATATCCGTACAACATGTTGTATGGAGATGGACAGTGCATATCCGTACAACATGTTTACCAAAAAGCGCGACTGGTGAAGGTTTGTTGAAACAAAACTTGGTACCGGTATGGTGTTCACGAATTTAAAGTGACAACACAGTCATGGAATAGTCAGATGGACCTGGGGGCGTGAGGGTCTAGACAGTTTGTATCAATGGGCGGTAGTCAGATTGACTAATCAGGCGAAAAGGGGTTCGGGTAGCCATTGGTGATCGACGTACACTCAAGTATATTTTTAGCGCAGATCATGCAATCTCCGAGCAGAAGTCGGATTGTTTTGCTACTAAGCCGATTCATATTTTTAAAAACTATGCAAATGTCCATATCCGTAAAACATGTAGTACGGATATATGCGCTTCCTAAACTTAAAGCAAAGTCAAAAATTGACAAAAAAGAAAACGTTTGGCCGTTGTCTTGCCGAGGTGTTTCTCGAAACTCCTGCTCAAACTCAATTGTACAAACCAACTAATCAACCACCCAACGAATCAACCCACCCACCAACCGACCGATCATGGATCGCGGAATGCCTACAGTAGCGCAGCAGGTGTTGTTTGTTAAAATCTGCCTTGTTGTTCATAATATTTCCTTTCAGATTTTGTCCAGTGGTCGTTGTCACGAGCGAGTGAGCGGGGGTCAATGAGTGCGGGGAAGGGAATTGAAGCGTGCATGTTGTGAGTGAAGTTGAGGCGTAGTAGAGGCAAAATCTGAATAGTCAGATCACTGCAAGTTAAGAAGTCCAAGGGGACAGACGTGAGAGAGCAATCGGGAGATTGTGTGTTTTCCAGTGATGACTGGTAGGTTGAACTATGATTGATAATTATGATGATTGATGTACTATATTCTCCTATGACCATGATGTAAATAAGTTATATGTGAGGAATGTGAAAGTCATTGATTACTGTGTATAGAGATGTGCGCAATGAGCGATAGATGTAAGTTCGGATCATGGATTCGTAGCGAGTCTGAGTGCTGTGTGGTACGGTGGAGATGTGTTACCGTAAGAGGTGTGGTGAGTGAAAGGTGGACTATTGTGTGTACGCTTGATGGTTCGTAATGAGTGGTGAAGTGGATAGTAATTGTATGGTGTTATAGAGATGTAATGTTATTCTTATAGGTGCCGGGGTCGGGCAGAGAAGCCACCCGCGGTGAGTGGACTTGTGCCGGGGTTGGGCCGAAGGCTACCCACAGGCCTGCCTGAGTAAAGCTGTCGCGCAGGACAGCGGGAGCACATGAGTCGTGGCAGTCTGGCCACAGACAGGGACGTTGTTATTGTCCTTGTTGCTATTAAGATGTTACTGTGCTATTGAGATACTAATGTGCTATTGAAATATTAATGTGCTATTAAGACATCGAGGGGAGATTGAGATACGGAGATTAGGTTGAGCAGGAGCCAATAAGAGAGGCCAGCAAGTAGTATATATATGGATGTGAGGCTGAGGCCAGAGCATAGTTAGGAAGTAACTATCGGGTTGTGGACCCGGAGAAGAATGAATGTGGGGAATACTGACCATTGAATGGTATTTGAATTGAGTTAATGTAATGTATGTAATTGCACAGATATCTTATTTTTATATATAATAAATGTGTGAGTCTGTTTGGTTGTTCTGTTAAGTGTTATACTTGTTCGTTCGTGATTGTTGTCCTGTCATAATTATTACATCTCCCAGTCTGGGATTTGTGACAGTCGTGTTTGTGACAGTCTATCTATTCTCTAATGGTACGGTGACGTTTAGCGCAAACACCCTTTGAATGTCGTCATCTGCGTGGGGCACTGTGTTTACCGTCTGTCTTCTTTTGCTAGGTATTTATCACGTGTAGGTTTGCTTCGAGGCAATGTCGCAATGTGCGTGGGGCACTGTGTTTACCGACTGGTCTTGTTTGCTAGGTATATATCACGTGTATGTTTACTTTGAGACCTTCCAAAAATTGCCCTAGTTCGATGTTAGCAATTCATCCCCCCCCCCCCCCATGTATGCTTTTCAAACGCTTGGCCTCCGCCTCCTCTCCCCCCCCCCCTCCTCCCCCCCCCACCTTTTCCCGCCCGTTTTGCATGTGGGCCATCAGAGTGCTGAATGTCGATATTGATACTGGATGTTTGAAACGTTAAAATGATATTCTGCATGAAATATTTTGACTG